>NW_004624816.1:6786061-6807834 GCF_000247695.1 Heterocephalus glaber
GCCTCTAATCATGTCTTTCACTCTGCTCACCATCTCTGTAGTTATCTGGTAGATTATTTCTGCTTTGAATTTTTCTAAAGCCTCATTCCTCTGTTTTGCTCCTTCCTATGCTATCAGTTCAGGGTGTCCAGGTGGTTGATTATCAGACTTTTGCACCTCAGTTCCCCCAGAATTTGCCTTTTGTGGGGTGGAAGTCTGGGTTTGTGACTTGCTTAAATGCCTTCTCATTTTTATTTTTGGTACTGTCCCTGGTTTAGTTCCTGCGTTGATATTATGAAGTTGTTTATTGTATGTATCTTTGTTGATCTATTTAAAACCCTTATGGAATGATTGCTTCTTAGAGGTGTCTTCCAGATACAGCTGGTCTTTAGGTTTTGAGTCTCTAATGACTCTGAGGCTATCTCATTTTCATTATACCAGGAAGGAAAACTGTTTGGATCAATCACGACACCTTAGCCCAAGCCATACAATCAGCAACACCATAGCATCAAATACCTCTCAAAGAATGACAATTTGTGGTAGTTATTAATCTATCACCTTTAAAAAATAAAGGGCCTCCTTCAAGGTATATCTCTGCTGTCACAGTAGACAACGTGGGCAGCCGTGTGCAGTTATAAGTCAATGAATCTCAGTAAGCTAGTCCCAGTCCCGTGAGATTCAGGCAGATTTCTGGTTTCAAGTCCCAAGTTGAGCTCCCTGTCCACCTGCAGGGTTGCACTCTGCAAGTGTCTACTGAAGGTTTCAGCTGCTTTTCCCCTGAAGAAAGTCCAGTTTCCGAAGGGAGCTGATAATTCCTCCAACTTACCAATCACGGTGGTCTGGTGTGCCTTTGTTGCAGAGATTCCCTTCACTTTTCCAGTGGGCTTGTTTTCATCGGGGAGCCTGAGACAGGCACTCTCTCTGTTGTTCACTTCTGGAGCTCAGGACAATGGCTTTTGTCCCCCTGTGCCCCTGAAGTGTGTAACCAAGTAGCTGCACAGCCAAAAGGCCAGAGGCCGGGATGGGGGGTGAGTATTGTTGGAGGCGCCAGTGCAGCCAAGCCGTCAGCTGCTGGGCCTGCCCGGGGGTGGGGTGGGGGGTGGTCCTCCTCACCCTGTCCTGGTGGCTGGTGGAAAGCTAGTGGAGCAAGCCGGAGCAAGCAGGTCCCGGTCAGCCTGCAACCGCTCGGCCCCACTCAGCCCCGCCGGCTCCATTCGGCCCAGCCATCAGCTCTATAGACCTTTTAATAGTGACATGAATGGGTGATCTTAGCTCATTAATAGACTGTTTGTGGAACAGTATAGTAATGCATTTATGTTGAAGGTATAGCTGTACATTCTTAGGCAAATTATTATGTGGAAAATTTGCCAAATTTTGTACCACACTTATCTTTGGGGATAAGATTACAGAGAAACATTGTCTTTATGTAATTTAAAGCTTTTGTGATGACCATGTATCACTCTAAAAAGTAATACAGATATTTTGATTTTAAATACACAACAATAGACATTAATAATAGCTCAAGACAGCTGTGCAAAATATAACCTATCACAAAGTGGCAATAATATGCTAATATTAATGGACCAGTTATACTCTACCAAGTATGGTCCTAAGCATTTTACAAAGATGAGTTCACTTAATCATCAGAGTAGCTCTGCAAGATTAATTCAGTCTTTATTCCTATCTCACAAATGAATAAACTGTGGTATAGCGAAGGCAAGTTGCCCAAAGTCTCATAGCTAATACAGTATTTGATTGAATCAGGACTTGAACTCAGGCAACCTGGCTCCAGGGCCTATAAGTTGGCTCTGTCTGAAAGTAACAGACAAATGACACCAGTGAATACTGAAGAGTATGGAGGGGAAGGGAATTAGGGAGTTGAGGTCCCTTTCACTTCCTTCTTTGAATAATCACCAGGCTCGCACTAGACTACTGTATAAGGCCCTTCAGGGCAGGCACAGTAACTTTTAATAATAAATAATCACCTTTATTTTGCCCTCAGTACCCAGAGTAGAGTTCTTTACTTATAGACAGCAGATCTTTAACAAAGGCTTGAAACAGTTAAAGTTTGATAATATCCTAAAGCTAGCCAATTTTTTGGCAAGTTAACATTGAAATTAAATCCTTTTCCTTCCCATTTCAGGGACAAACTCTTTATGTAGAAAAATGATTTGGCTGTTCTGCATGTGTTCAAAGGTGAAGGTGGACATTGTGTTGGTCATCTGTTGTGCATTCTTGAACACCTGCCATGTGTACACCCTGTTCCAGGAACAAAAGTCCTCTTCTTATGTAGTTTACCCTCCATAGCAAGACGGGTCAGAAACAAACTGGGAAAGTACTGGCACACAAAAATGCTTGACCCTAGGAGATATCTCAAACCTTGCATTGGGAGATTTGTATGAAATATTTATTTTATAATAAATTCAACTATTCCTTTAATAGATAACTGGAAAAAAAAAGTTCTAATGTCAGACAAGGTACCAGTGCTGTATTATTGAAATAAGGAAATTTAGCTTAATGACACCAAAGGGAAAATAATAAAAATGATTTTGTAGTCACATGTTATTAACCATAATAAAATAAATAGAAGAATGGTAAGTGGGGGAAAGGGCCGTGTTGTTCATACCATCAAGGTATGGCATAGTTAGTAGGGATGAAAGCTTTTTCCTTTATTTAGCTTAACTCTTTCCTGGGCTTTATATAATACCCCCAAAATATGTTTGTGGCTTTGGTATTCCCATGGGGCATAAAATCCACCTTAAACGATTCTTATTACTAGCCTTAGAGTTACTTTATGTTGTCCTTGGAGACAGAAAATAAGCTTTTACCTCTCTACTGGATTCATTTTCAAAAATGATTCTTGGAAATGAGTTTTCCTTAGACACATTTATATATAATGACAGGCCAATATCTTACACACCATTACAGTATGTAATAACAGTGTGACAAAACTGACAAGAACTAGGCTATAGATGTAAGGCAATTAGCTGTGGAGGGAGAGTTATCTAGCAGAAAGGATGAGCATCATGATATTGTGTGGTGACTTAATGGTTACCAAGTGATAAATGTGAACATCTCCCAAGGCAAAACTTCGAATAAGGGAAATTTCTTCTTACGGTCTCACTTTTTTTTTTTTTCCTTTTTTTGCACACATTTTCCTGCTGCCAAATTCTTCTTATCATAGAGAAAAATCCTACTCCAGAACCTAGCACTTAGGTGCTAGACCTTAGCTCTTATAGGATGGATGGATGGACTGATGGATAGATGGATGGATGGACAGATGGATGGATGGGTGGGTGGGTGGATGATTGGGTGGGTGGATGGTTGGGTGAATGCACAGATGGTTGGATGGGTAGATGGATGGATGGATGGTTGGATAAATGGATGACTCATTTGGCTGAAGGTACAAGGAACTATCATGTTACCCATCCAAGTTTCCCACAGTGCTTATTTCAGAGATGAAATCAGTAAACAGGAGGTTTTAAGACAGAAAGGTTTCTTTCTTTTGCTCTTCAGCTCCTTGTAGTCCAGGGGATGGGGAGCCATAGCCACACTAGTGGGCTTTGGAGATGGACCGTTTAGAATTTAATCCCAATCTTTCTAGCTATATCATCTTAACCAGTTTCCTTAGCAGTGAAAGGGGTCCTGATCCTTCTGTTTACCTGATGGTGTTACTTTGAGGATCAACTGGGTTAATTCACATAAAGCCTGCCATATAATTAGCACTCAACTAATATGAGCTCTTGGTTATATCAGAAGTCAAGAGAAGCCATAGGTGCTTAAAGTTCCAAGTAGAGTGGGGGCCAGATATGGAAGAAGCGATGACCCCTTCCAGTCTCTCTTTGTGTCTCCCTGTTCTCTTCTTATGAAAGTCCAATTCAAGCTGATATCTCCCTATTAGGTAGGAGAAGAATCATCTGCTACTTGTCCCCTTGTTCATCTGCTCCAATCATAGAGACATTTTTTTCTTTTCCTCAAACACATAAGCTATCTCCTGCTGCTGGGTTCTGCATTAGCTGTTCCTTAGATGCATCTCCCCAAATGTCCATAGGGCTAATTCTTTCCCCTCCTCAAAGTTTTTGCTCAAATGTCACCTTCTGACTGAGGCTTACTGATTACCTGAAGCACAGACACCCCCACCCAGCCATATTCCTCGTAACATGTACCCTGCTTTTACCTTTTTTCAATACTCTGCACCACTTTATAATGCATACTGGTATTTACTGATTATTGGTATACTGTGCATTTCTCCCTCAACCAGGAGATGAGCTCCTTGAGGGCAGAGATTTTTGTGTTTTGTTTTCACTGATGCTTCCCAAGCTATAATAGCCTGGCATTTAGTAGATATTGAGCAAGTATTTTGTGAATAAATGAATGGTTTCAACAAATAAATGAACTACAACAATTACAGGCACATTAAAATGTAAAGACAAATCAGTATCTTCCCAATCACCTAAACTAGAAAATCTAAGTTTCATCTTGGAGTCTGTGCCAGTTAATCTTGTCTTCTTGACTGGAGAAATAATTAGATTCTTAAGACCGTAACCTAAACAATGCCTTAACTTATGGATGAATTCATAGCTGAATAAGCTTGTAAGAGGTGGAACCTAATTAGAGAAAGTAGGTCATGGGGCCAAGACCCTGGAGACTATATCTGGTCCCTGGCCTTTTCTCCTCTGGCTTTTCTCTGGTTCTGTGTTTCCCAGATGCCATGAGTTGAGCAGCTTTCCTCCGCTATGCCCTTCCACCATGATGCTTCTGCTTTGGAGCCAGCTGATCATGGACTGAATCCTTTGAAACTGGGATCCAAAATAAACCCTTCCTCTTCTAATTTGTCTATTCCAGGTACTTTGTCCCTGCAGTGGGAAAGCTGGCTAACAGAGAATCTTCCCTGTCCACATTCCAGTGGTCGATAGGCTCTGAGGATTTTGCCTCTAAAATATTATCTCCAATCCACTCCCTTTTCTCCATTTTTACACCTGCTGCTTCAGTAATTCCTACTGAATTCTCAAATGTCAATATTTTTCTTTAGTTCCTTACTACATTCTGATTCAAGGGTTAATTATGTAAAATACAGATTTATTTGTATCACACCAGTACTTAAAACCTTCTATGCTTTCCTATCAACCTGAGATAAAATCCAAATTTACCTTAGTTTAATAACTATTACTAACAAACCATGGAATGTAGACAGATAATGCTCCCCCTTCCAAGAAATCCATTTCCTAATTCAGAACCTGTGCATAAGTCAGGTTTCATGGCAAAGGGGTATTAAAGTTTCAGATGAAATTAAGATTGCTAATGAACTGACTCACAATAATCTTAAGGCCCCTTAAAAGTAGAAGAGAGAATCAGAGTTAGAAGGGAATATGACTACAGATGAAGGTCAGAGTGATACAATCTGTGAAAGACTTGACCAGCTGACTTTGAAGATGGGGATATGAATCTAGGTGCTGGTAGCTTCTAGGAGTTGGGAAAGATGAGGAAATGGATTCTCCCTAGGTACCTTGATATTAGCCAAGAGGGATCTGTCCCGGACTTCTAGCTGTAAAATTCTAAAGCAATGAATTCATGTTATTTTAATCCACTGAGTTTTTGGCAGTTTGTTATAGCAGCTATGGAAAATTAATACATTGTATAGCATTTTTGCCTCCTTGGGGTTAATGCTATAAAATGGAGAGATATGTGATACCAACATTTTAACTGTTGTAAAGATTAAAGAAAATATCTGCAAAACGAGTAGACATCCACCACACATAATGGGTGATGCATACATAATAGTTCTTGGTGCTTGTTATCATTTCCTTCCAAGCCATATTGTCATTTCTAATAACCCATCATTCACTCTTTGACCTACCTACAGAGAGCAACCTAGTGTTTGTCTAGTAAATATCTTCTCATACTTTAAGGGCCAGTCTGAAATTCCCTCATTGGACAAGTGTTACTACACCTTTCTCCTATACTAGGCAAATATACCCTCTCTGTTTCCTCAACTTCATGATTGGGTGAAATAGGGATTTTTTATTATGAGATGCTGGGGCAGGATTAGGCAAACATGGTAACCAGGATGCACAATTTAAAAAGACATTCACTCACACAGCTGTCCGAGGATCTCAGGTACTTCATTTGAGTGCTGGTTCTGATTAGTTCCATTTGAGAAGAAACTCAGATTCAAAGAGATGAAGTGTCTCCTGGTAGGTGACAGAAGAAACAAAGTCTATATTCTTACTTACTATGCACAATGTCCTAGAGCAGAGCATGAAACACAACTGTTGCTCAAGATTGTGTCAAATGAATGGACTGAAGTCGTAGGATGGGCAGCAAGGTAGACTGATACTTGGTTAAAGTAGTAACCATGACGATGATGATGATAAATATCCAACCAGGGTATACTGTGTGCTAGGCACTATGCTAAGTGACTCCATATATAAGTCTCCTCACAACTCTATGGTAATATCATAAAAATTTTTACTCTAATATGAAGAAACTGAAGTTCAGAGGAACTAACCACCTTATCTGAGATCATAGTTAGCAAGTTTCCATTAAACCTAGGTTGTAGATCAGAGCCTTCTAACTCAAAGTTCTCCAACTTGGTTTTATCAATTTTACTTAAAGTATTGATGGAATGCTTAATCTCTCAGAATAACCAGAGGCCAATAACTCAATTTAGGGTTTGTGCTGACATTTCAAGGGTCTAAAGCAGTGGTGGCAAACCTATGCCGCAGGTCCCACAACAGATTGTTTGTTATCATTGAAAGCTCTAGAAGGTTCACTGTCACTGGTCTAAAGGTTCTCAAAACACCTCTCTAAGCAGGACAGGCTCTCCTATGTCAGCAGGGCCAACATATGAATGAGACATTTACGGCGGCACTGAAGCTGAAGTAGACAAATTCAGGGTGGCAGACATGCCAACCCCATTCCTGTGAAGTGCGTTTACTCATCTGTTAGGAGCTCACTCTAATGCAACTTTACTTTTGGTGTAATAAATTGTATTAACTTTATGCTTGAGTGAGTTATCTCTCAAAATAGAAAAATGTGTATTTCCAGGAGTCTTCTTTCATTTATACATGGAAGTCTATGGAAGTTTAAAAAATGGATTTTAAGAGTTTCAGTGATGGCTAAGAAATTGCTATTTCAGTCTTGAAAATTGCCTTTTCTACCAGAAACAGTGAGCAAGGAAATCAGACCATCTGATCTTGCTGGATTGGAAAAAAAATTACTCAGGTGCTGAGATGGCCTCTAAAATTTGATTCCCCTTTTCCCTGACAATATGATAAAAGTTAAACCTTGGGTTCCCTCATCAGAATGTTTAATGGACTAACACAGAAAGCCAAATTGTATTATTTGTAAATGAAGACAACCAAAGTTTCTGAGCCTTTTCCCCCTCTATTGTGGTGTAATTCTGATAACTCAATTACATATAAAATCATTAGATTAGTGCAACTTTTTCTGGGCAAGAGCTTAACCTCCTATTTTTAGATCACAGCTATTATATTAGACTTGATGACCATCAGTTGTAATGGTTTACCTGTACCCTATAATTTGGGTAGCCTCAGTCTTTACAGCAATCTCTGATCCCTCTTTCCTTCGGAAGCCACATAAAATTAGCTAACTCTTCTTTAATCCAGTTGCTGACAGTTTTTCATTGTCAGCTCTTTGTTTTGTTTTTGGTACCGGGGATCAAACTCAGGTCCTTGCGTTTGCACAGCAGAAGGTGAAACCACTGAGCTAAATCCCCGGCTCTAGCTAACTCTTCTTTACACATCACTATTGAAAGTTAAATGTCCTCCCTGGCCAAATTCTCCCCAGTATGGGAGAGGTGCTTGTGTTCTCCAGGTGGTTGCCTCTTACCTTTGATTGCAAATACCTGCTGTCAGTATAATTCCTCATCACCTTGTGGTTGTCAGCCAGATCCTGGCCGCCTTCTAATGTGGTATCCCAAGCATAGTCCTCTTTCTTCCTTTGTAAAATCTCCTCTAGCAATTAGAAAGAATGTAATGGGCTTTTACTGAAAGTTAGATCCCAGCTGGGAAATTATAGCATAGAATAGGAACCAATCTAAAAACGAATATTAGAATTTCTGACTTCCGACTAGGAAGCAGAAAGCTGGAGAGTGTTGCTTCCACCCTAACAAATGAGAACAACTTAGGTAATTGACAAAATCGTACATTTCCTTGAATCCATCGCACAATTCAGTTCACTAGGCAGCCTGAAATCTAAGGAAAGGCAAGGGTCTCCAAGGAGAGGCAGGTTGTACCATTAGGGCAGGGCATGGGAAAATGCTGAGCCACCATACCAGCAGCTAAGAAGAGTTCTGTTAAATACTGTAATGAATTTCTAAAGGTTAGGTATAAGCTAGTTCTCAAATATAGAATACTTGGGTGACACAGAAACAAGAAGGATCCATATCTACTTGTAGATTCATCTTTCCCAATGTTCAGAAGAAAGATTAGGGGCAGGGCAGACACCAAGAGGAAGTCTAAGTTTGTGATGGGTGGAGGAGGACAGCAGTTCCTGCTGTGTGAAAGCCAAGAGGCTCTGTTTAGGTGCTTTTCTCTTAGGAATAAAAGCTTTAAGATACAGTAAATGAAATTAAGTCAGGGCCGGAGATTTAGCTCAGTGGTGCCACTGCTTGTCCTGAGTTCAATCCCTGGTACCAAAAAAAAGAAATTAAGTCAGACACAGAAAGTTAAAATATCATGTGATTAGGGCCAAGGATTTAGCTCAGTGGTTTCGCCTCCTGCTGCGCAAGCTCGAGGACCTGAGTTCGATCCCCGGTACCAAAAAAAAAAAAAAAAAATCACGTGACTTCTCTGTTATGAGAAACCTAAAATAAAAAATAAGATAAAAGACAAGACTTTTTGGAGATAGAGGAGGGGCTCAAGGAAAGGGGGAAGCTTGAGGGGAATAGAGGAGTCAAAACTCATCAAGATGTGTACATATATGAACAAATTCCCCAATGTGGATGGAACTATTATATATTGTAAATATGCTGGGAGAGGGGGACAGAAACAGATCTTGAAGCCCTTAAGCCTGCCGTGGTTGCGAACCTGTAGCACACTTGCCTCAGCGGGCTGTTTGTGTCATTGGAAGCTCTAAAAGGTTTGCCATCACTGCTTGTGGCTGGGTGATTGGTAAAAGAAAACATTTTAAAAACCCTCTATGTCAGGAAGAAGGACAAGAATCCTTTTGTGGCCTGGATATTAGAGGTGTCTTATGCCCCTAAGAGGTTAGAATCATGAAAGGTAAGAGGTGGAATCATTAAAATAAAGTCATTAGAAAGCCTCAGCTCTGAGAGCCAGGGACACAGATCTCACCTAAACTGAGGTGGAGGAGGACCAGAAATGACCCTTCCATCCCATCTCCCACCAACCTGGAGAATACGGAGTAGCAAGAAACAGCTGTCTTCTCCTGGGAGAGGGACAGATCCTTTTCTGTTATTGGATGGGGAATCTAAAACAATTGTGACTAATTAATATGTTAAAGATTCTTATGGAAAAGGTATATAAATGTGCCTAATTAGCTGAAGAATAGCATCAAAGACATGGAAGCTATATGAAGTAGTCAAATAAAAATGCTAAGGGGAAAAACATAGTAGCAGAAATGAAGAATACCTTTGTCAGAATCATTAGTGGGATCCACACATCTGAGGAGGGAGTTGGTGGATTTGAACTTCAAGATAGATCAATACATATTATCTAAACTGAAAAAGAAATAAACAAGTCACTTGTGACGGTGGAGAAAGAAAACAACCAGAACTGAGCACTCCAGAGCTGGAGGAGGGTATCAGAAAGGTAAGATGTGTTTTTGGAATCTTGGAGTAAGGATGAGGCAGATTAAATATTTGCAGAGGGTAATGGCTAAGAATTTTCCAAAAATAGTGAAAGTCATCAAACAAGCTCAGAAAACACCAAGAAGGATAAATGCACACCCAGAACATCATAGTCAAGTAATCAAATAATCCAAGATGAAAGAAAACCTAAAATGCCACAAAACTAAAACACATTACATACAAAAGAACAAAACTAAGAATTTAGTAGACTGACTTTTTGTCAGAAACTATACTAAAAGACAATGAACTCTTTAAGGTGGTAAAATTTTCAGAAAGCTAACTCAAAATTCATTGAAAAGATGTATCAACATTGAAAACAGAACCTTTTGACAAAAACTGAGGGAATTGTCAGCCATCCTGCACTATGAGAAATATTAAAAGAGCTTCTTCAAGATTGAAGGAACCTGATATAAAGTTGTATTTTCACAGAGTAACGATCTCTGAAAGCAGTTAAAATGAAATTACATACAGAAAATATTTTTCTTATTTTAATTACTCTGAAATGTAAGTCACTGAGAAGTAGCAATGTAGGTTGGTTTAAAAGTGTGCACAAAGTAAAATACATGGAAATTATAAAAGATGAGAGGAGCGAATTAAGCGTGTACTCTTACAAGGCTAGGTCTTCTACTTAACATAGAGCAATATAATATTACTTGAAGATATGTGTTGTAAACCCTAGACTAACTAGGCATTTAAATAGGCATGAAAAGTGCAATTGTGAAAAAGCCAAACTTACAGAAGTAGAGAAAATGCTGGTTACCAGAGGTTGAGGGGTTGGAGAAGTAGAGGATGGGGAGTGGCTGATTTTGGGTACCAAGTTCCAGTTATATAGAGGGAAAAGTTTTCACACAGCAAGATGACTATGGTAATAATGTGTTACATATTTTTAAATTGCTAAAATAATAAATTTTACATGTTCTTAAAAAAACCCCAGTAAATATGTGAGGTGATAGGTATGTTCATTAGCTTGCTATAATCACTCTATTATGCATACACATGTCAAAACAACACTTACTCCATAAATACGTGATTATTGTGAATTTAAAACAAAATCCAGTTGTGGAGATATAAGGCAGAAAGAAAAAAGCAGGCACATATATGCAAAAGGAGCAAAAACAGATGGAATAAATACAACACAGCCAGCGAGATGGTCGGCTACAGCCTAATCATATCAATAATCCCCATATATTAAATGTAAATGGATGAATATGCCAATTAAGAAACAGAGATTGGGAGAATGAATAAAAAATTAACTCATCTCTTTGTAAAGGATTTGTCTTAATTATAATGACTTGGTATGTTGAGAGTGAACTAATAGAAAAAGATACATCATGTAAGCATTAATAAAAAAACTAGAACGGTTATGTTAATATCAGACAAAGTAAATTCAGAACATGGACTATTACAAAGGGTAAAGAAAGACAATATCCAGTGATGAGGAATGAGTTCATTAAGAATACATAACAGTCCTATATGTAGATGCACCTAACAAGAGATAGTTAAAGACTAATAACACAGGAAGGAGAAATGGGTAAATCTGCAACTACAGTTAAAGGTTTCAGCAAGCCTTCAAACTTGAACTGAGCCATACTATGAACTCCCTGGTTCTCAACTTCCCTAGTTCTCCAGCCTGTCATGGGACGTTTTAGCCTCTATGATCAAATGAGCCCATTGTCCCAGTCAACCCTTTCTCTGTCTTCCTTACCTCTCCTTTCCCTCCTCCTCCACCCTTTCCCCTCCCCTCCCCTCCTTTCCTCTCCCCCTTTCCCTCACTCTTGCTCTCTCTTTCTCTCCCTTATCTGTTCTGTCTGTCTGAATAACTCTCACCCAAACTACTCAATGAATTTTAAAGTATTAAGTATATTTAACATTGTAGAATTAATATTTTGCTCATGGTTTTTGAACCTACTTGCATAAGTGAAATGGGACTATAATTTCTATTTTGTATTCTCCATGTTGCCTTCTTTAGCTGTCACCATTTTATGTCCCACTTCTCCCAACAAAGACGGTTCCCCATCTTTCTTTTTCCTCAAGTCTAGAAAGCCCTTTTTTGGAAATTTGAGTCCAAACAGAAAATTCTTATGTTATTATACTGAGAAAATTAGTTTGCTTAGTCTTAACAATCTTGTTCCAGTATAAATCCAGTGAGTTGTCATTCTTAATCAAAATCCCATTATTTTGGGTTTCCTTGTAAAGCTCCACTAAGAACCAGCATAAGCTTTAAAATGACAGCTTTAAAAATGTTTTACAATTCACATTTTAGAAAGGGCATGTGTCAGAGAATATTTGTTTTTCAACCCAATCTGTGGTATCTTTAAGTGGAATGGGGTTCCAGAAGATTTTATCCATTTCCAGAACAAATTCTTGGAGGTGTGCCTCTACTATTTATATCCCAAGCCAATAATTTCAAGTAGAATAGAAGCCATATTTGAGAAATGGACTCAAAGAGCTGAGTTGAAAGACTTATATTTCTTTTTCTTTAAAAAGAAAAAGAAATTCCTGCATTCCTGAAACTGAAAGTTCAATTATTCATTCTTTCATTCAGCAAATACCTTAAGACTTACTCTATTTGAGGCACTTGCCTAAGGGCTGAAGATATGAGGCTAAGGATTGAAAAAACAATAAGAGTTCTGGCTTCATGGATTCATTGTAATTAGAGAGCCAACCCCAACCATATAACTACTTAACTGAAAGCCAGGTAGTGATAAGTATTTGGAAAAAAAATAATGCCAGATATAGAAACAAAGCGACATAGGATGCTATTATAAAGTATGGTGTAGAAAGGACTCTACAGCATTTTTCTGTCTTTATTTTATTCTTTATTTAATACCTTCCTTTTTTCTTTCTTTCATCTGTAAAGAGCTAACTTCTGTGCAGAGACCAAATATAATTCAGTGAAGTGAGGTAGCCAGCCACACAGACTGGCTGATTGAAGAATCTTCCAGACAGAAGACCTGAGGAATATCCTGACATGTATGTATACTTGGCTTGTATAAAAACCAATGAAGTGGCGAGTGTTGCTGGAGCAATGTGAGACAGGAAGCAAGTGCAGGTGATCAAGTCTGAGACACAGGCAGGCCTGAGAAGGTGAGGACCTAGAAGGCCATGGTAAGAAATTTCCTGGGTGCCTACTCTCCTTGCACACACACGTATAGATGCATACACACACACACATGCACACACACACACAAACACACTCAAATATAGCCTCCAGTAGAGACTTGGTAGTGAGGGGAAGGTGTTGTTTTTGTTGTGGTTTTTGTTGTTAGAAGGACCTAACAATAGAACAGGGGAAATAATGCAGGCTGGAAAAATATGGAGATCCATTGCCAGCCCTGTATATACTCACAGGGAGGCTGAGGAAGGCTGAGATTGTGCAAGGGCTGCTTAGAGGAATTTAGATGAATATTATATTTCTAAGTTCTGGGTACAATAACAGGGATGAAGTCACTCTAGCGCTAAAAAAAACAAAAACCAACCAAACAAAATCCCACTTTTTCCCCCCTTTAGATTACTACTGGTTTATCTCTTCTAGTAAAAAAGACATCTGCTTCTATATCTAGAAGAGCCTTGTGGCCCTGAATTATAGTGTGGTAATTCATGCTTAACTATTTGAATGGCTGCATTCAAATGGAGCTTTGCATCTCCTAATGCACAAGATACTAATTATTAGGCTATAATCCACACTGTGTGAGTTCTTATTGCTTATCTTTCTTGTAGGATACAGATAACTGGGAACATGTAAAGCCTGTGAATGATCGGTATGCTTACTCCAATATCAGACAAGCAATTCTGCAGAACACCAAAGAGGAGAAAAGTGTAAAGAAAAATAACAAAATGGCCTTGGAGAGAATAGCATCATTTTTCACAAAGTGCATTAACTAATTGACACTTGTAGCAACAGCCCACAGCCCACTCATATGAAAACTTTCTATCAAATCTTTAGTCCCTCTTGTAAGAAAAAGGTCCCATGAAATAAACGTGCAGCCTTTTAAAGGAGATTATAAAAAGCTTTGACATTTGCCTGTGAGTTCACCTACAGATCTGATGAATCTTTTGTGATAGATTTGGGAAACCTATTATTTTCTCATAGCTTAAAGAAAAAGCAATGGTATCTTTTGAAAGTTCAAGAACTAGAACTTGTGAAGCCATGGGAATAATATAAATTGGTAGAAAACAATAACATTCTCACAGCTGGACCATCTGGTGGGTTATTCAGACAGAGCCGAATATATCACTAGCGGCTGCCATAAAGCACCAGAGGAAGGGAAGAGCTGGCATCCACTTCTCGTTTTCCAAGGCTTAAATTACTTTAGTTCCTTAAGTTCTAGAAAGGAGGACTTCATTTGAAATGGTCTCAGCAGCATCCTCCAAAGTGTGATCTTTTTAAACAATTATGATGTTAGAGGAGATTGGGATAAGAGTCTTATCACTGTCAACTCCGTGAATGTCCTCCTTTTAGTAAATGTCACATGATCCACTCTACACTTTCCTATGTAAAGGACACTTTCTGTTTTTATTTACTTGTTTTTAAAAAGTTCTCCTCTCCTTAACTCAGGATAATGGGTATAAGAACACTTCTGACAGTACATTCTCAGGTTATATGTCCTGCCCACCCCCCTACCCCATCCCCTAATACTGAGGATTGAACCCAGGGACTTCACACTGAGATACATTCCTAGACCTTTTAAAATTGTTTAGCTTGAGACAGCGTCTCATTAAGTGGCCCAGGCTGGGTGTGAACTTGCAATCATCTTGCCTCAGCCTCCCAGAGTGCTGGGATTACAGGTGTGAGCCAGTACATGTTCAGTGTCCTACCTTTATTTTTATTAGTACATGTTTTCCACACAGAGTGACTCTATTAATTGTGGGTAATTGATGTATGTACATGAAACATCTTAATTTGTTTTATATCCCCTTCCCTGCCCCCACCCCTTCCCTCCATCTCCTGGTGCTCTTTCCATTTACAAAAGATCTATCTCCCTTTTTAATTAGATGAGATCCCAGTTGTTGATTCTTTGTGATATTTCCTGTGCAATTGGGGTTTTGTTCATAAAGTCTTTGCCTACACCAGTACCTTCAAGAGTTCTACCTTTTCTATCTTCCAGCAGATTTAGTGTTTTTGTATTAATATTTAGATTTTTGATCCATTTCAAATATCATCTTATTAAAAACCTTTTGCACAGAAAAGAAACCACCAACAGAGTGAAGAGACAACCCACAGAGTGGGAAAAAAGTTTGCCAGCTGCTCCTCAGACAAAGAACTAATATCTAGAATATATAAAGAATTCAAAAAAAATCAGACCCCCCCCCCAAATTAAAAAACCCAATCCAAAAATGGGCATCTGAAATGAATAGACACTTCTCAGATGAACTAGAAATGGCAAATAAATATAGGAAAAAATGTTCAACATCACTGGTCATTTGAGAGATGCAAATGAAAACAACACTGAGATTCCATCTCACTCCAGAAAGAATGGCTGCTATCATGAAATCAATAACAAATGCTGGTGGGGCTGTGGGGGAAAAGGAACCCTTCTCTACTGTTGGTGGGAGTGTGAATTGGTGCAACCACTGTAGAAATCAGTCTTGAGATTCCTCAAACAATTAAAACTAGAGGTTCCATTCAATGCAGCTATTCCCCTTCTTGCTATCTTCCTGGACAAGTTAAAAACATCATACCACAGTGATATATGCACACCCATGTTTATAATAGCTAAATTTTGGAAACAATCCAAATGTGCATCAATGAATGGATGGATAAAGAAGATTTTTTTATACAGTGAAGTGCTACTCTGCCATAAAAAAGGATAAACTTGAAACATTTCTAGGTAAATGGATGCATCTTGAGACCATACTCTTAAGTGAAATAAATTGGACACACATGTTTAAATATCACATTGTTTCTCTGGTATGAAAACCCAAGAGGGTAAATAATGACTGAAATGTAGAATAAATAATAGGAAATAGGAAGAAAGTATTCAAATGGGAAGAGGAACTAGTGTAGTGGGAGAGGGAAAGGAAGGAAGAGCAAATAGAAAAAATATGTAAACAAAGCTTTTGTAAATAGGGAGGGGAAGAGAGGTTGAAGGGAGAGGAGGGGATTGGAGAAAAAAGAGTCAAGATACATCATGTACAGGTACAAATTCCATATGATAAATGTTATCATTATGTATATCTAAAGTGTACCAATAAAATTAATTTTTTTTTTTGGTACCAGGGATCAAACTCAGGTTCTTGCGCTTGGGAGGCAGGCAGTGGAACCACTGAGCTAAATCCCCGGCCCCCTATAAAATTAATTTTTAAAAAGATAAAATATACCTATCTCCCTGTTTCCTTGTATCTATCATTTATTTTGCTCCTCACTTATGCTTTGGGTTTTTCATATGAGAAAAACTATATGGTATTTAAGCTTGTATATTTGATTTATTTCACTTAACATTATTGTCTTAAGATGCATCCACTTTCTTATAAATGACTCGAGTTTGTCCTTTTTATAGCAGAGTAGTATTCTACTATGTATAAATACCACATTTTCTTTTTCCATTTGTTTGCTTGATGGACATATAGGCTGCTTCCAGGATTCAGCTATTATGAATTGTGCTGCCATTGGTATGAATGTATTGTTGTAATATGATATACTTAACTCTTTGAAAAAGATGTCTAGTAGGGAGATAGCTGGGTTCAATGGAATTTTTAATTTTAGCTTTTTGAAGAATCTCCATATTGCTTTCTATAATGGTTGTAATAGTTTACATTCCTACTAACAATACGGGAGAGTTCCTTTTTCACCACAGCCTTGCTAGTATTTGTTATTATTTGATTTCTTGATGATGGCCATTCTTTTTGGAGTAAGATGATATCTCAGTGTTGTTTTAATTTGCATTTCTCTAATGGCCAGTAATGTTGGACCTTTTAAAAATGTTTTTAAGAGCCTTTTCTATTTCTTCTGAGAAGTGTCTGTTTTTGTGCCAGTACCATACTGTTTTTATTGCTGTGGCTTTGTTATATAATTTGAAATCCTAGATTAAGATGCTCCTGCTTTGGTCTTGTTTGCCAGATTGCTTTTGCTATTATTGGTCTTTTCTTGTTCTATATGGGTTTTAAGATTAATTTTTTCAGTTCTCTGAGGAATGCTGTTTGAAATTTTCATTTTGATTGAGATTGTATTAAATCTGTATATCAGTTTTGGAAGTATGACCATTTGACTATGTTGGTTTTGCCTATCCAGGAACATGGTATATCATGCATATCCTGATGTCCTCTTCAATCTCCTTTTTCAGAGTATTGTATTTTTCTTTGTAGAGTTCTTTCACTTCCTTGGTTAAGTTAATTCCTAAGTATTTAATTTGTCTTGATGCTATCATGAATGGCATTGTTTTCCTAACTTCTTTCTTGTTGAGTTCATTATTGGTGTACAGGAATGCTATTGATTTTTGTATCCTGCTACATTACTGAATTTGGTTATTAATTCTAGAAGTCCTTTGATGGAATTTTTTGGTCTTCTATGTAGAAGACCACGTATCTGCAAAGAATAATTTGACTTCTTCCTCTCCTATACATATCCCTTTTATTTTTTTCTCTTGCCTGACTTCTCTGGCAGATGTTTTGAGTACTATATTGAACAGGAGTGGTGGTAGTGGACATCCTCATTTTGTTCCTGATTTTAGAGGGAAAACTTTCAGCTTCTCCCTATTTATATGATATTGGCCATTAGTTTGTCATAAATGGCTTTATCAGTCTTCTTAATTTTAAATGAGAATGATAAGAGTGCTTCATAGAATTGTTGAGAGGAGGTCATTGTGTTCCCTCTAGTCTGATGGCCCACCCTCACACTGTAGGAGTACTTTTTTTCCTACTTTGACTTGGCTCAAACTCACTCTGCAGTCTCTTTCCCTATCTTTAATAAAACTTTGCTACCATTTAAAAAAATTGTTGAGAGAAATAAATAAATTGAAAGCTTAGAACTGTATCTGTCACATACTAAACACTATACACATGTTCTTCATCATCATAATAATAGTTGTTACTTCTATTGCTAAATTCAATAGATCATCCTTTTCCTTGATGGTTAGTAGGGTACAAAGGCTCACACATAAAAAGGTCTCAATAGTAGTATTCTATAAATATGAACAACAATAATGCTAGCCACTCAGTTATTCTGATACTGTTCTAGTCAACAGGTCTTTGAGTGGGTTCTGGGTAAATGAGATATTGGGGATGCAGCTTGAGCTTCACTTCCTGTCCATGAAGTAGATATTGTTAGCCTTCTTTTGCCAGTGCAGAAATTGAGTCTATGGATTTATTGCCAATCTGTTAGTAAGTGGCACCTCTCTTTGATGCCAAAGCCCAGTTTCTTCCCACTTCATTTCCCTTCCATAACATAGACTCTTTGAGACTCTATTAAGAAGCCAAATTTGAGGGCCGGGGATTTAGCTCAGTGATTTTGCCAACTGCTGCGCAAGCACGAGGACCCAAGTTCGATCCCCAGTACCAAAAAAAAAAATGCCAAATTTGGGAAATTTTGAACATTAAAAAGAATAATATTGGTAATGGGTTTTGACACATTATATTAAAATGACAAAAATAAAACAAAATCACAAGTCATAAAAGGGCTTTAGTGGAAGAAAAAGCTCTTCTTTAAAGAAGAATGCAAATTCTATGTGGAAAGAATGATGGAATTAGAAAGTTACCATTTTGGGCTGAGGATATAGCTCAATGGTAGAGTCCATTCCTAGGATGCCTGTGGCCTTGGGTTTGATTGCCAGGGCTGGAAAAGAAGGAAGAAAAAATGAAAACCACCATTTTACAACCCCTAATTCAATGATTGATTAGGGTAAGTAGTAAAAATAAAACTTTAAGTCAGTAGGTAAAAATTTATTAGAGATCTTATTATTCATACTGTCTCAAAATGTTACCCCACAGATTGTTAGTGATAAAGGGAAAAGTTACCTTTTTGATGGATCAAAGTTAGCATCTCCTGTGACAAGACAAGCTAACCCCCTATGATGCAGTAAGGGTCAAAAAGCTTGTCTGTATCATACTCTCGAAATATTTTCACTGTAATCATGAGGAAACAGGTAGACTAATTAGGAATGTATAGAAGACATTCTATACAACAATTGGCCTGAGCACTTTAAAAAACTGTTTGGAAAAACAAAAAAACCAGAGAGTCTACCTTGTGTTAAACTAAAGAAATAAACAAAGGCAATGCTAAAACCTTGACTGGATTAGATCCTGGATCAAAAATTTTAAAAAAATTAGTTTTAAAAGGCATTTTTGTGTCAAATAGGAAATTTTAAAGATAGACTGTATACTAGATGATATTGAATTAATACTAGATTTCTTTGCTGTGGTAATGTTATTATGATTTTGAAGGAGAGTATACTATTCTTAGGATAGACACGTCAAAGTATGTAGGAGCAATGTGTCATTGTGTCATTATGTCTGCAATGTAAGTTCAAATACTACAGCTCAACTCTGTGTGTGTGTGTGTGTGTGTGTGTGTGTGTGTGTAGGGATTAAGTAAACCAATGTGATAAAATATTAACAATCTAGTAAAGGGAGTGTACAGATGTTTTTTGTATTCTTCTTTGAAGTTTCTGTATGTCTGAAGAAAAAGAAAAGTCAACACTACATTTCTTTGGAGACTAAGGCTCAGTGACGTGATGTTAATCACAAAGCTAACCAAAAATGAAATTCCTTTATTTGCAGGAAAAGGTGCCCACCCTATAATTCCCAGATTCACAGTTCTTTGCATGTATTGATGTAAAGAATTTAGTTAGTGTCTCTGAATCCAAATTTCTGAGAGAGTAAATCTTGTTAATCTAACTGTGATTCCAAGTTAAATTAGCCCTGGACAAATCACCAGTAACTGAGGGACTTAGAATCCACTGCACACATGTCGGGGGGGAGCCTGGCCCTGTAAAGAGAGGGGGATCGCAGCCACCTCCTGGCCATACTTCATAGAAGGGTCTATCACAGAGGGCAGGCCCTGAGCTACACAGATGCCAAGGATAGGAATTTGCCAGAGAGCACAAGTGTAATGAGCAGGCTCTCCATAGGAATAGCCTCTGTTTAGGCATTATTCTCCAAAGCAGTATTCTCTACAAAAGCACAGCATCCACATCAGACACATGCATATTTATTCATTAATAAATTACACATCTGTTTTACTGCTTTTCACACAAAGTAGAAATTAGTATGTAAGAGATAAAAATAAATATAAATACATGTTCATACATTTTCTTCCCTCTAAGGTATTATGAACTCCATTTTGCAACTACCTCAGTGGTTTCTATTTGTCACTGAAACTTGCTTGTGGGCATCTACACATACATTTCTTTATGAATAATGGAAGGAGCCTTAATTTGATTTTATAAAACAAAATGAAAAAAGTAATTGAAATCCTTAAAATCATATACTTTAGGATGAATTATATACAGTTCTTTTATAAATATTTATTTTCCCCATCAGTATCCTAAACTCATCAATGCCTGTGTCTGTCCTCAAAAATAAGTAGGTTCTTTAACTTACTTTCCTTTCTACTGGCCTCTACTTCTCTGCCTGACCTCTTGTCCTTTTATTATACATTATAATTTCATTATGAACTTATTAATATATTAGTCATTGTTTAGACTATTGATCTTCAGACTTTTTTGACCAGGTACACATATTAGTTTAATTGAACATGCAAATACATATGCTTAATTTAAAATTATACAGCATATGCTATATTAATAATTCATATATATTATGAAAGACTCACTGAGAATTTTTAGGAAGGGGATTAAGAAATAAATATAATTAGACATAGTAATACCTTCCAGTAGCATACTACCTGTATTAGTCAGGGTTCTCCAGGGAAAGAAAACAAATAGGATATTTGTACATATATTGAATATATATATATATTATATATTATATATAATATATATTATATTTGTATATATATAATATATATATACAAATATAATAGGAGACAGAGAGATTTTAAGGAAAGGAATTGGCTCACATGAATGTAGAGACTGGCAAGTCTAAAATCTGCAAGAGAAGCCAGGCTGGAGAACCCAGGAAGGGTTGATATCATGGGTCAAGTCCTAAGACACTTTGGTGGCAGACTTTCCCCTTCCTTGATGCCCATCTACACTTTGGAGGGTAATCTGCTTTACTTACCATCTGCTAATGTCAGTGTTAATCTTATCTAGAAAATATTTTCACAGCAACATACAAATGTGTTGATCAGATATCTGGCGACTGCCCCTTTGCCAAGTCAATATACAACATTAGTTACATACCACCATGTCCTCTTAGATTGCCTGGGTCTTCTTTCATCACAACTTGGGGCCCATATAGTTGATAAATTATAATGTTTACTACATTGTGAATAAGATTTATTCCCTCATTTTCATACTTTCTCCTGGATTTATCTATCTTATCATTGGGCATTTTCAGATTAAGTCTTTATATGCTAAGTTATTTGATTCTGCTTTTATTGTATCCTCACATTCAAACAAGATCTTACCTGAATGTAAAACCTTAGCTTCCATAAATGTTGTTTCCCATTAATGCTTTGTAAAGCATCATTAGCCTCTTGCATTGAGTGTTGTTGCATGAGAAATCTGGTATCAATATGATTCATGTCCCTATGAAAATGTTTGCTTTTTCACTGGGAGGCCTTTAGAGCTTTTTGTCTTTGAAGTTCTCAAATTTCACCATAAAGAATTTCATTGTAATTATTCTTGTGTTTTATGTGAGTTTTAGTCTTTGTGAGTCCTTTAAATTTGAGATCTTACAGCTTTTTTTCTTTCATTTTCTTTTTTAAATTTTTTTATTAAATTCTTTTATTGGTACATTGTAGGTATACAACACAATTACATTTCTTATTGGGAGTTGTACCTTTACATAATGCATCTTGGTTCTTATTTTTTCCCCCATTCCTAGCCCTCCCTTCAGCCCCTCC
>NW_004624816.1:6825150-6873645 GCF_000247695.1 Heterocephalus glaber
AATTTCCCCATCGATTTTGAAAGATAATTTTGCAGGATACAACAGTCTAGGTTGGAAGTTATTTTCTTTTAGGGATTGAAATACTTCATTCCAGGGTCTCTTTGACTTAAGAGTTTGGTTGAAAAATCTGCCATGATTCTGATGGGCTTTCCTTTATAGGTAATTTGTTTCTTTTCTCTAACTGCCTGTAGAATTTTGTTCTGTTGGGTTTCTGGGATCTTGATTATTATGTGTCTAGGTGTAGATTTTTTTTGATCATGGCTAGTTGGAGTTCTATATGCCTCACTTATCTATATGTCCAATTCTCCACCTCTGTCCGGGAAATTTTCTACTATTACTTCTGTGAACAGTTTTTTTATGTCAATTGTACTTTCTCCTGTTTTTTTGTGGACTCCTATCAGTCTTATGTTATTCTTCATTGCATCATCCAACAGCTGCTGGATTGATTTCTCATGCTCCCTTACTATTTTTAAGAAATCTCTGTTTTCATGGTCCTTAACCACAATCCTGTCTTCTATAGCTGATATTCTATCTTCAGATTCCCTTAATCTGCTATGCATGCTTTCAATGGAGTTTTTAATCTCCTGAATATCTGTTTGAATCTGTTTCATGGATTGCATTTCTTTCTTATGTTGGGTGATCATGGTTTCTATTTCTTTCTTATGCTGGGCATTCATGGCTTCCAGCATGTTTCTAAGCTCATCTATTTTTTTTTTTTTATCTGTTTCTGTTCTAGTGCCTCTAATTATGTCTTTTACTCTGCTCTCCCTCTCTGTAGTTATCTGGTAGATTATTTCTGATTTGAGTTTTTCTAGAGCCTCATTCATCTGTTTTGTTACTTCCTGTGCTATCAGTTCAGGGTGTCCAGGTGATTGATTATCAGACTTTTCCACCTCATTTTCCCCAGAAATTGCCTTTTGTGGGGTGGAGGTCTGAGTTTGTGACTTGCTTAAATGTCTTCTTATTTTTATTTTTGGTACTGTCAGTTAAAAGTCAATGAGTCTCAGTAAGCCAGCCACAGACCTGCGAGACCCAGACAGACCTCTGGCTGCAAGTCCCAAACTGAGCTCTCTGTCCTCCTGCAGGGCTGAACTCCTCAAGGTTCCACTACAGATTCCAACTGTTCCTCCCCCAAAATCAGTCCAGGTTCAAATGGGAGGTGATGATCCCTCCAACTTACCAAGTACGGTGGTCTGGTGTGCCTATATTGCAGTGATTCTCTTCACTTTTCCAGTGGGCTTCAGTTTTCATCAGGGAGCCTGAGAGAGGCCCTCTCTCTGTTGTTCACTTCTGTAACTCAGGACAATGGCCTTTATGTCCCCCTGTGCCTCTGTAGTGTGGAACTAGGTAGCTGCACAGCCAAGAGGCCAGAGGCGGGGGCGGGGGCATGGGGTGTCCTCATGGTCTCCTGGATGCAAGTGTGTGGGGCAAGCCAGACGGAGCAGGGTGCAGCTACCCACATCTGACCACAAGGCCAAACTGGTAGCCGGTGTGCCTGCCTGGGGACCATATGTATTTTTTAAACCACAAAAATATGAAACAAAATACAGTACAATATGAAGAGAGAGACACTAACCTTGCTTGAAGTGACTTCTGGCATGGAGGACAGGAAAGTGGGAAGGGAGAAGGTTTGGAGGGAGATTCCCCCTTCATAAGGACACTGGGGAGATTGCTTTCAGGGGTTTCCTGTCTTCTTTGTCTCTTAGCTGCAGGATCAATTTTGACCAAAAAAAAAATCTCTAATGTCACTTGTCTTTTTCTATACTGCATAACCCTCCAGAAATGAGAGACCACATTACCACTCATCAGATTCAGCACTCTGTCCTTTACACTCTGTTATGTTGGGATGCTGCTTCTCAAAGAAATCCTGGCACTCATTCCATTTCTCCATAACAGATTTTATCACATCACTGCTAAGCTTCTCCCTGACTTCCTTTTTCTCAGTGGAGTACCCCTCAACAAGCACCTTCTACTTCTCAGTCTGGAGTTCAGCAAGTTCTACTGTCATCAGCTCCTCCTTATGGTCCTCAACAAGCGCCTCCATGTCTGCACCATCAACATCCAGACCTATAATCTTCCTGATGGACACAATCTTCTCCACTACCTGTGCCTCAGACCCTTCAGAGTCACGTTCAGTGATGCATTGTGGCCACAGTTTCCTCCAGGCTGAGTTTAAGGTCCGGTGTGTGACATCTTCCCAGGCTTTGGCAATGAAGGTGATGCAGTGGAGGACATTGAAATGTTTCTTTCAGAATTCTTTCACATTCAAGGATGTCCTTTCAATGACATTAAAACACTTGGTGAAGAGCACCTTTGTGTACAGCTTCTTAAAGTTGCAGATCACTTACTGGTCCTTGGGCTGCAGAAGAGGGATTATATTGAGGGGAAGAACTTAACCTTTATGAAGTCAATATCCCTATCATCCACCAAGGCTGGAGTGTGTGCCAGGGGGCATTGTCCATCAGAAGAAGACACCTTTTAAGCAGTGGGTTGTTAGAAAGTTATTTCTTAACAGTGGGTGTGGACACCTCATGCAGCTATTCTATGAGCAATTGCCTTGTGACCCAAGCTTTTGCATTGCCCCTCCACATGATAGGCAGTCTGGCCTTGTTCATATTCTGTTCTTTAACAGCATGAGGGGTCTGGGAATCGTTTAACTTGATCACCCCCTCTAACTCATTCTTTTACTTTAGGACACACCACTAGATCTGTTAGAAACCAGAAAGATACAATTAGTAATATTTATACAATGACATTTGCCTATTAAAATTTTATATATGTGAACTAAAATAAATTCAGAAGTATTGTTTTTCCCTTCCAATTTGACACTTCATGAAATACTTTTATTTATACTCTTCCCAAGTAATTTTCACATCACTGTCCTCTTCATTTGGGGGACCACTTTCCAAGGAGGCTAACAAATTTTGGAGCAAATCATCACATCTATTTAAATGGTGTGAGAATCCAAAGTTTTCAGATCAGTGCTTGATGTCACTAAAAATTTTATACCATCACCTAAAATACCTTTACATAATTGTAGAAAGTGGATTTTTAAATTCAGTAGCTGAACATTCACTTCATTCGTTATGCTTATTATGATCTTGTAAGAGTGATTTAAAAAGATTTGAGCCATGATCTTTATCAGTTGCTTCCCAGAAGTAATTAATAAATCTGTGTTAAATTTTTAAAAAATGACTTTTACCAGATTACTTTCATTAGCATCCCAAACTTACACAAATTGTTATTATTTTAGGTAAATACATCTTTCTCAAACTATTTGGTTGTTCACAATTTAGTAACTAAAAGAGGCCCCTCCAATACTTGGAAGGCTTTCTGAGGTATTGAACATGAAGGAACATTTTTCTGATGTATAATTTTGGAAAATAATACCCCTCATCTTGTATCTTAGCATATGTGGTAGTTATTTTCTCTTATGAAGATAATGACATTAATTGGCTTATTGGGTTATAATGAAGATTAAATCAGATAATTTAAGTAAGATCTCTGGCATACCACCCTATTCACTGTGAGCACTGTAAAGGCTTCTGTATTGTTGTAATTTTTGAGCCATGTAGTAGATGTTCCCTTCCATTGCTATAGCCAACAGAAACAAGATAAAATGTACTTAGAATTCTTCTTTTCTCCTTTCTCCAGCTGTGGATGTTAGGCTTGTTTTGACTACACAACCTTCTCAAAGTTGTCAGAAGGTTTCACTGGGGTCTGTAATGGATCACCAGTACGACTGCTAGTTTCATCTGTCTGCTTGTATCCCCTTAGGAAATCATAAACACTGGGTTACATCCTTACTATGTATCCTAAGTCTTTGCTGCTGCTTGCAGATGGTGTTGATTTCTCACAAACGTAAGCTCAGAATCCTAAGTAGGACTCATGGTGAAAGAATCTTGCTTCTTTCTACAAATATGTAGACTTCTTTCTACAAATATATAGACTTCTTTCTTTTTCTTGGGCAAAACTGAGCTGGATAACAATGACTTCAGAAGTTACCTTTTGTTAAGACTTTTCAAAACACAGATTACAAGAGAAAACAACCCCAAAACATCCTTGAACATAACAATAGTTAGTAGAGTTATTATTTCAGCACCTCTGTGATTTGAGTTGCAAGGGAGGGGAAAAATACACCACCTTGTTGGTCTCCCTGTTTTTATCTTGAAACTATAAAGAACTGTCCAATTACAAGAATAACAGCAAAGTTGGAATTTTTCCCATAAATATTTTCTTCATCCTGTAAAATTATACACCAATCAGAGAGCAGCTTGTGTTGCAATGCGATTCAAGTAAGTGTGATTATTAGGGCAAATCAGGAGAACTTGACAGTGTGATTTCTTGTCACTTTAAAGGAAGTACCATGCTCATAGCTCATAGAAGGAAAGGTACTTTAAGGCAATTTGGCTCAAGTTTGGAGACTATTTCCCTATCAGAATGGATTTGAGTTTGACATGGACAGCAGGCAGACAGATGTGTATCAAATAGCATCTGCAGCACATGAAAGTTAATTTTTCACAACCAGTAGGATATAAATATAGTAATGTTTCTTATTTTAAAGTGTCATTTACATCAACCAGAAATGTGATATATTAGGGAAGAAAATCACAGTCTATAAATAGTCCCTGCCTCAGAGTCCTCATCTTTGAGTAGTTGAGCCAAGGGAGGTGGGATTCCTTCCTCTGAATGTGAGCTTAAATCCTCCTGTCTGTGCAACATTTACATTTGGTTGTCCTGAAAACACAATTTACTCATTGTCTCTCTCAAATTTGGTCCTCTTTCTGGATTGCCTGTTTAGGTGGCATTGTCATCCAGATAGTTAAATCTTGTAGTCATCCTAGACACCTTTATTTAATCCATCTTACCTCCTATGTAACTGTCTGGTTTTATTTGTCTTCATTGTGACCATCCCTATTCTAAGCTATCATTGGAAGCCACTAGGGTTACCACAATGGTCTTGTGCTTTACAGTGAATCTGGGATTTGTATTAGTCAGGTGTGCTAAGACAAGTGGACTCAGAAGTTGATTGTCATGGGAAGAAACACTCACAGATTGCTAGAAACTGGCCCAGGCCATGTGGGGAGCACACAAGGATGGTAGAAGTGAAGAGAGACTTCACTGTAACTGCCATGGGAAAGAATGGGCAAGGCAAGACAAGGTTTAGCTAGTTGGGATAATTCTGTTGGGCTCTGGAGCATAGGATCTTTCCCTACTTGTCTAGTTCCTAGCCCTGGGTGGTTAGGGCAAAGAGGAAGATCTAGATGAAGGAGATAGTCAGGGTATGAGTACTAGGTTAGTTGGTTTGCCAATGGAAACCAGAAATTGCCTAGAATTAGGCATCAGTTATCCCTAGGGGAGATGGTCTTTCCAGGATTCATAAGACCCCAAAGGTGAAAACATCAGAAACTATGGTTCACATACCTTTCAGCCAGTCTCCTCACATCTAGAGTCCTCCACCAGAGTGAGAGAGCCCTAAAAAATACAAATATACCTGGGTGTGGTGATACATGACTATAATCCCAGCACTCTGGGAGGCCGAGGCAGGAGGACTGCAAGTTCCAATTTAGTTCCCTGTATCAAAACTTTTTAAAAATTTGTTTTGGGGCCAGGAATTTAGCTCAGTGATGCCACTGCCTGCCCTGCAAGCTCAAGAACCTGAGTTCAATCCCCAGTACCAAAAAAAAAATTTTTATTTTGCAAAGTGCTAGACATGTAGCTCAGTGTGAAGGTTCAATCTCTACCACACACACACACACACACACACACACACACACACACAATGAAAATATTGTTTTTTGGTGGGTTTTTTTGCACTTTATTAAATTCTTTTATTGGTACATTGTAGGTATACAACACAATTACATTTCTCATTGGGAATTGTACCTTTACATAATGCATCTTGGTTCTTATTTTTTCCCCATTCCTAGCCCTCCCTTCACGCCCTCCACCCTTATTTACAAAGACTTTATTTCCATTTTTTCCATTTCTCATCATTTATTCCCTAATCCATTAATAATTTCCATTGCTCTTCTGAGAAGGGCTTGATGGATCTGCTCCTTCTCAGTCTACTGGGCCTCATCTTGACCCTTCTCCTTCTATAAAGAGGCCACACTAGCTTGCTTTCAGTTCTTTACACATGCCAGTGCAGCTCTGTGTGGATTCTTCCCACTTCCTTATCCTCTTGGTGGTTTCTAACCATTTTGAGTTTAGCAGCTTAAGCATCATTTCCTCAGGGCAGCTCTCTCTTTACTACCAGACCAGGTCAGGTCTTAGACCTTGTCTTAGACTCCCACATCAGTTCATAAGCCACATTCAGGGTACTTATCAAAGTTCATGAGTATACACTTATTTGTGTGACTAGGGAACTATGGAGACAGGGCTGTGTCTACCTGACCTGCAGTATGCTCCTAAGCCCTAACAGAGTGCCTCAATACATATAGAAGCCTTCAATAAAGACATGCCAAATGAGTGAATGAATGCCATTTTTCATTCAGGATTTTCAACTCGAATACTAGGTTGGAAAAATAGAAACGGTTTTTCTGAGTCTGCTTTTTAAAAGATGCTCAAAGTTGATGGATAATGGCTCTGATGTGATTGGAAGTGATGGGAGCCATACCAAACTGTCTCTACTGGGCATTGTGTGTCAGGGCAATGAGACATTTGACTTGATTTGGAACATGAAGGAAATAGATTTTGAAAAAGCATAAATAGATGGAAGTTTTTTCCTTTCTCATGAAGATCATCTGAAAATCACACTTAGTGGCTGATGGCATATTTTATGGGTGACTTTTCAGGGAAGATGAAGAAAGGTGGTCTGTAGGAATTTCTTTTTAGATTGTATATAGATAGGGAAATTTTTACTTGCTTTTCTCTTAATCGCTTACTCTACATAAAAATGTAGTTGCAAAAAGATGGCATAATATTAACCTTCTTCACATGTTTATTAATAGGATAGAACCCTTAAAAAGGTACTGGAAAAAACATACTGGGTTAGTTAAAATTAGACTTGTGCTCTGGATACTCTGGAACACCCACATCTCAAATTTTAAAGAAGATAGAGAATGTCAAATGGCTAACAACATAAATAAAGTGCCAGAGAACAGAGCAGACAATTCCCTGTTGAGAAGGCTGTACTAACCTAACGGGAGATGTCAAAGCTCTTTACTTCATATGATTTCTGAAAGCACAGAGGATTTTTTAAAATCACCTTTTTATAGTATAACTCTCCACTTCCTACTTCCTCACTTTTCCCTCTCTAGGGGTTATTTTCCCTTGAGACTGGAGGAAATAATAAAATACTTTTGTCAGTGAAAGCAGAGAATGAACGCAATTAGATAGATCAGATGTTACAATTGAGTGGTCACAGTGACTGTGGGCATATATCTGATCTGCAGAATACTGTTGTTTGCCCTGCAAAAGATTTAAAGGTTTTTTTTAAAAAAATAGTTTGCAACACATGAAATTAAGAGATTGCACATTAATAGCCATATCTTTTATTGAAAAATAGGACAGCCTAGGAGCCCTGAGCCCTTAAACAGGGCACATGCTCCCCAGTGTGCCAGAGTCCTACATGGCCCTTGTCATATTTTTACGTTACCTGCCTGGTCCCTATAGGCATCTGACTTTGTTACTCTTAAAATATAAGATATATGCAATTGCATTAATTCTCTACTTGCTCTGGCTATAGAGAGGACTGTTTAATAGTCGAATCCACATTAAAAAGCCCCTTTCTGAAATCCAGAATACTAGTACAATGTACTGTGAACACACTGTGATAACCCATCTTCTTGATCACTTCTCTGTGAACCTTTGAATACTTAATTCCCTTAGACCTTGTTTACTTAAGGATTTAAAAAACTTGAAAACAGTCACCAGGTATTTCCTTTCCTCTTTGTAATACAAGAAGAACAGTGCCTGGGCTACTTGACTCCTAAGGTCTAAAAGATAGTACTCAAGCCCTGTTTATAAATGTCACTGCGCTGTACCCTAAGTATCTTACTTTATGAATATCCTAAATTGTTATAAGAAAATCCATATATGGCCGTGGCACTCACCTATTTCACTTGTTTTATCTTTTACTTCTAGATTCACTCTCAAATAGCTAGCATTAAAAGAGAATAATGAGGCAACTGAGGACAACATGGAAGTGGAACCAAGATATAGATCAGGGCAAAAGATGTATAAGTAAATCAAGAAATGCACTATATTTGCAGTTTGTGTTCTTTGAGATGAGATTTCTGATGTTAGTGCATTCTCACTATTCATCCTTATTTACATAGTGATGAATACTTTAATTTCCAAGGTATCCTTAGCACAGAAAATAGATACTAATAAATAATAGGATTCAATAGTCGAAAAATAAATTAGAAGTGACTTTTAGAAAACAAGCATACACATGCATGTGAGTATAGTCATTTTTCTGACTATCAAGAGCGTCCTGGTGGCCTTTGGTGTCTGTAGGTTCCACACACATAGTTTCAGTGAACTGCCAATCAAAAATATTTGGAAAAAATTGCATCTTTGCTGAACACACACAGGCGTCTCTTTCTTCTTCTTATTTTCTAAACAATGAAGTATAGCAACTATTTGCATAGCATTAGGTTTCATAATTAACCTAGAGGTAAACAGAAGTTCCTGGGAGGATGTGTGTCAGTTATACACAAATGCTACGCTGTTTTATATGAATATCTATGGATTTTGGTAACTCTGGGGGGTCCTGGGAGATACCACAGATATCAAGGGATGACTACATACACTAGTAAATGGTGCGATAACTTGGAATACTTTTCGGAAAAACCCTCAGTTTAATGATAGGGTAGATTGGCTTGGTTTGTGTCCACAAACTCTTAGGCTTACGATGTGCACCACCTCTACATCCTTATGCATGAATCCATGATTTTACAGAAAATCCTAACATTTCTCCAACTTTTCAATCCTTTGTTATCTACCTCAGAGTATCATTCTGTACCCAGTGGCATCTTCTATCTCAATATGTACTAACTGGTAAACCATTCCCTCCTATTGCTGGAGTACTGTCACCACAAAAACTTTGTGTGTGCAAGGCTGTTGACTTGGCTGGGTCCTGGACAAGGCTGAATGGCCAAGCACACTTACAATTTAGTTTCTAGTGGCTGCCAGGAAACTCCCCATCTTTTTCATCCTCTGATTGAAAGTTTTCCTCTACTTCCATCAATTTATGTTACATATTGACCAGCAAGGCTACCTCAACCTATTTCTATAATTTATTTGCTCCACAGACTTGGACTTTTTTCCATGTTTCTTTGTTCTGAAACAGAATGAAAGAATCTGAATAGCTCAAATTACTCTGTGGATTTCCCTGTCTGGGTCAGGTTGTGGACTTTTTCCCCAATCAGTGTTGATGAGAGGAGTCATAGAGCCCACTACCCATTCTGCAAAGTTTGCATACAGCAGGAGATGATAGTACAGGCAGAAATTTGGGCAAGGTGATCACTCTGAGTCTGGCTAAGGCCAATGGACCTGTGCCTCTCCAAGACACAGTTGATGGATGATACCACTGATACACTATCTGCTTGAGGAGAGAAGGAAATTCAAGTACCCAACATCCAAAGCTTGGACAAGACCTTTACTCACTGGGGCAGATAGGGCTGTAATATTCAAGAAGGAGTGATTGGATAACAGCAGCATCTTTGAACCCAGGAGAGGTGAGAATCACCGTGGACTAGGAAAGTCTCCTCTGCTATAGCAAGATAAATACTGTAGTGACTGAAAGGATGGAAACTGAGAGCCTGGCAATTCAGATACCCTCACTGTTACTTAAAGCAGCTATTCAACACCTGCTTTGTAACCTGGGTGGAAATGCACTTTCTCAGGTTGAAAGTGAGACCCAATGAATCAGAATCTTGGGTGGTGGGGTTTCAACTGCTGAGATGATTTGATACACACTGCAGTTTGAGAAGTACTGGCTTAGAGGACAGAATCTTCCCTACCTGAAAGAAGACTTAATAGAACATGGAGGAGGAGATGATCTTGGGGTCCTAAGTAGGTTAGTTCTGGGCTTTGAAAATATGGTAATATAAAAGTGACATCCCAGCATTTGTAAGGGAAGTGCATATACTATTGAGAAAATATTGGTATAAATAAGGAGCTGAGCTGAAAAACGGAAAGCATCTGTCTGTGCTGTCATGACAGACTATTCCAGACTAGGTAATTTGCAATAAATAGCAAGCATTGACTCCAATTTCTGAAGGCTGGAAAGTCCAAGACTAAGGTCCTGGCGTCTGGCTGTATCACATGGCAGAATGTAGATGGGCAAAAAGAAAATCTGCCCTGCATGCCTCTTTCATAGCAGCATTAATCTGCATGTGAGGCCTCTCTGCTTATGACCTAATAATCCCTTAAAAAGCCTTAGTGCCCAGACTATCACACTCGGGATTGGGTTTGAATCCATGAATTCTGGAGGGAGCACAAGCCTCTTCCATTCTCCTCTGGGAAATCTGAACTGACTCCTAAGGTCAGAGATGACGGTGTTCTGCAGTCATACCCATCTGTGTGTGGTATCTGGGGTGTGGCTCAGGGTTTGTAAACTCATAGACATAAACATCATAGCTATCACACTTAGAAAGAATTCTGTGGGGCCCCAGGCAGAAGTTTTCAGCTGTACAGAAGACTCAGTTTCCTCCTAAACATAGATTCTTGTAGAAGATGTAAAAAGTAAGGTTACATCTCTTTTTATTGTGCGTGTATAGTGAGGACATTTCTGATTTCTCTGAAACCCTTGGAATATGTAGATAAATAAGTGTTCCATGCCAAAAGAAAATGAACTTTTATTTGCACTTGTTTGTCATGTAGAATGTAATGATGTCTGTGAACAAGGCTAGGCACTTTTCCTTGAAGCCAGGATACTTGACAAAATTTGTGAAAAGCTGCTAGTCACTGCTATTCTCTTATACTTTCTGGTCTACCTTACTCTGAGAATAAGTACAGAGGTTGTCAGTTAAAGTCCATCTTATCCTTGATACGATGGAAACAGACAAGATGACCCAAAAACTTCCTACTCTGTGCAAGTATGTGAAGATCAATCTGAATCAGAGCTTTGCCATTTCTTCCAGTTCCAATTACTACAAATATCTTCATCAGTTCTTCAGTAACATTCTATCCTGGCTTGGCTAATAAAAGTGATGGACTTTGACGTGTAATATTCACAGACGCTAATAAAACTGTAATTATAGTCATGGTTGCAATAAATTATTTTCAAAGGTGCATGTTTGAAGGAAGCTCTATGGTTAAATACAAGTCCTGATTCAGATCTATCTGCAACACAGTCTTGGAAAATATTGATTTAAAATTAAATATGGCATTTAATCTTTGCTATCAAAACAAAAGATCATATGAAAACAAAAAGGAAGATCGAGATTGGACTTTTGAAGACAAATGAAACAAAGATGTGACAGTAGCTCTTTGATCAAAGTGAGTGATATTTGAAATGTAAGCCATTCATGAATCAGTGAATTTAGATGGCATATCTTTTAGAATATTAGCTTATAAACCTAACTGTTTTGGTGGATAACCTTAGCTGATGAGACAGATTGTAAAGAAAACTAAATTACACTTACAATTTATCATTTGTGTTTCATTGTCCTCAGACATTTCTGTGTATGAGAGGACCTCAAATTCCACTATTTTCTCTCTCACTACAAATTGATGGGCTCTTGGGGAAGCCATGGATATAGCTGATGGCTGGATCCAGTAGGTCTACATTATGCTCAAATTCACTCAATAGAAACTTCAAAGAATAAGTTATTTTACATGAAGAAATTCTTCAAGAGCCATATGACATTTTTTATTATTTCAGGTTGACAGACCCACCCAATAACTCTCTTTTGGAAATAATGGCTATTTCTTTCAAGCCCTACTACTGGGCTATGATCATCTTTCATTAATAATTTGATATTTAGTGAAATTCTCTGCAAAACATTTGAGGTTGCAAAACCCTGACATATATCATGTTTTAGGCCAGAATCTTGTGTGTCATACTGAGGACATACGACACTGTCCATTTTCTTTTCCTGATTCTTTTCTGAATACAAATAAAGAAGTCAGGTACTAATCACCAATGATCAATCCGTTGGCACTTGCTAACTAAACCTGCCTGTTTTCTGGCTGTGTTCATTATGCATGCTTATTTAATTAAATTTGACAAGAATATTGACCCTATAGTAGGTGTAAGGTACTGTGGATGATGCAAGTATATTAAAATACATAGTAAAGGATGATATAATAATGACAACTTGATTATTAGATCTTCATTGTTTCCAAAGTACTTGCTCATTCAGTATCTCATCTGACCTTCTCAGCAGCTCTTACTCCTTATAGTTGAGGAAACTGAGACCCTACAGTGGAGGTGAAATGACTCACAGTACTTCACATTGATCATTGCTGACAGGGCCAGGGATTTAGCTCAGTGGTTCTGCTGCCTGCCTTGCAAGAACAAGGTCCCAAGTTCGATCCCTAGGACCAAAAAAAAAGAGGTGATCATTGCTGACAGAACCCAGAGTAGAATCTCACACACCCTCGGATCTGAGTTCTCTCCATTACTCTTATCTCTGTCCAACTTGCAACATAGCAATTGATCTGTTGCCATCTACTCTTTATTGATGAATGCCATGTGGTGGAGAGCATCAGTACACAAAGAATTTCCTGGTTTCTGGGCCACTCTTCATACTGGACATGAATGATGCTGTCTGCCAAGTCAACCTGCCCAGGATGTGAGACGTTTACAGCATTAGCAGGTGTGTGTCAGGTCATCATCGATCATTGTAACTGTGCCACTTTTATTCTTTTTAACCTTGCTCCAAAGTGTGATGCCTTTCTTAACACTGCATTTTGTATGGGGAAAAAAGATTATTTCTCTCCTGAAGAACATGCCTGCTTTTCATCAACTGCATCTTAAGACAAGACAAAATGTATTCCTTGACTTTGTATAAAATCATCTTGCTGGAGCAGACTGGAGTCTTAGCCAATTCCATTAAATTTCAACATTTAGCATCTTGTTAGCACTTAGCCATTGTTATTTACCTTCATATTAGAATTTACTTTGTTTGATTAATAAAATATTAAACTGTTAATGAAGGACATTAAGAGCCCAGCATTAGAGCTTAAAGGAAGTGGCCATTATTTCCAAAGGTGAGTTACTGGGTAGGTCTGTTGGACTGAAAGAACAAAAGGTTTTAAATCTAGAGTTACTTGATTTCTCCTTTCTTTACTCCATCATATGGTCCATTAGCAAGTCTTCATGGTTGTAACTCCAAAGTCTATTTCCTCTGTCCATCCTGCATCTCCCTTTCCCTTTCTGCCCCCTGGATACAAGCTATCAATATTTCTCCCCTGCCCTTCTCTGTAGGGGCCATAGCTCCTACAGTTCCCTGGTTCTTTTCATCCTCCCCTACCACCCCAATCCCATGATTACCCAGTCTCCATCCAGTGACCAGAGAAATGCTTTTAAAATTGCAAATCCTGTCACTCTCTGTATAAAATATCACTGGTTTTCATTGGTATTAAATAAAATCAAGATTCTTCACTTGCAGGCTTTGTTCACATCCCAGCCCTGTGGCCTTTGCTTCTCCCTGTATAAATACAGCTCCAGCCACACACACTACTAGAACATGGCAAGCTCTTTCCCATTTGTGACAGGTTGAAAAATGTCTCCCCACAAATCTACCCATGTCCTAATCCTTGGAACTGATGAATGTTACCCTCTATGAAAAGAGATCTTTGTAGATGTGATTAAGCATCCTGAGAAGGGGAGACTGGTTATCCTGGATTATCTGGCAACCTTAAGTGTCATTACAGTGTTCTAATGAGAGAGAGAGATGGAGATTAGATAGATACACGGGGAGAAGACTCAACGGTGCTGGCCTTCAAAATGAGAGTAAGGCAGTCACAAGCCAAGAAATACTTGAAGCTACCAGAAACCAGGAGAAAAGGAACAAATTCTCTCTTAAAGCTTCTAGAAAGAGCTCAGCCCTGTGAACACCTGGATTTTGGACTTCGGGCCCGTAGAACTATGAGAGAATGGATCCGTGCTTTATAAACTATTAAGTTCACGGTAATTTGTTTCAGCAGCTACAAGAGGCTAATATATCATCTTAGGGCATTTATGGCTCCTTCTCTTTGCAACCTAATTCTATGAGAACTCTCTGCCTCTTCCTTGCTCTTTAGGGCTGAACTGAACTATTACCCCTTGAGGAGAATTTCTCTCTGGCTTTGGAGCTAAGGTTGACCACGCTACCCAGGCATTTTTTTATCTCATCATCTGTTCCTCCTCCCTTCATCATTTTTTTGGAAATTACTTTTTATTTGACTTGCTTATTACCTTATTCCAGCACATAATACAGTATCTAAAATGTAGTAGATGCTTACAAAACATTGTTAAAGAAATGAAAAAAGGGAAAGAATGCTAATTGTCTATTAATAAACAAAATAATGAATATATGAGGTTCTGAAAAACTTTTGCTTCTGTGGTAAAACTTTTTTTAACTATGGACAGATTTCCTATATAGAACCTATAAAGTAAAATACAAAATGTTCAGTTAGATTGGAATTTGAGATAAACGCAAATAATGTTTAGTGTAAGTATGCACCTCAAATACTGCATAGGATATACTTATACCAAAATTATTTTTATGTGAAATTTCAATTTAGCTGAGTATCTTGGTGTTTCTGTTTTGTTTTCCATAAACCTGTCAACCCCAACTGTAGAAACTACCTCGCTGTCATAAACACAGCTTGTTATCCTGTCAGGAGATAAAGGGATAAACGAAAAATCCATACAAGCCCTTCCTTTGCAAGTCTTTCTCGCACACTTATTCTTCAAAATCTTAGAATTACACACACATCTTAAGTTTATCTTCCTCCTTTTGAAGGAAAATTAAAGAGGCTATGGACCAGTTTGCTCACATCATCCAAGAAAGGAAGACACTGCTGTGTTAGGAGCAAGCCTTAGTATCTTCCCACGTGGCCCTCCACACGTAACACCACAATTGAGCTAGTGCCAGTCATAATCCCAAAAGACACAATCCCAGATGCCATATCCCAAATGTTGAAATCCTGGAAGCCAAAATCCCGCAAATGACAGTTCCCATGAAAAATAAAAAGGTTAGTAAGAGGGTAGAAAGATGAGTCCTGGGAAAGGTACAGGCCACATAATAGCCAGCGATGAAACCTTTAGTTTAAAAATACGGCATTTATCTGCATTAGCATTCCTTCCAACTAATGAAATTCTAGGGCTGGGGATTTAGCTCAGTGGTTCCCCCACCTGCCTCACAAGCGCAAGGTCCCGAGTTCGATCCCTGGTACCAAAAAGAAAAAAACCACGCACACAACTAATGAAATTCTAGACGCTATTAAGCAATTAAAGCTGCATTTTCCTAAAGAAGTCAGCAAAGTTACCAACAGGCTTAAAAATAATTATGTGTGTGGTAGAATAAGAAGGGACTTAAGTAACAGTGTTGCAGTTTGGTCACCAGTATTGTTTCTGCCACATTTGTGGTCCATATCTGAGTGCACACAAAAGGGATGCCTGTGTACCCAGAACACCACAGAAGCCTGGCACAGAAGGTGGGGAAATTTAAAAGGGAATGTTCATGTTGATGTATACTGACTATAAAGGACTTTCAAAAAGAGCAGCACAATGTAGAAAGTGAACGTGAATGTATTCTTCAAAGAAGGCCAGGCCCAAACAGAAGTGTGGTGGGGGGGAACAGCTATTCATCAGCAATGCAAGACCTCGAAATACAGCTAAGGATTGTGAAAGTTGTCCAGTTCTTATGGACTCCGTCCGTGCAGTTACCGTCAAGCTATCTCTGCCATACACTATTTCATACACTGGGTTTTCTTTATAGTTTTTTTTCTTTTCAGTTTTTCCACTATCCTAAATTGTCAGCATTATATTTTACAATTTGTTATGCATTCCATCTTTGTGTAATCTCTAATACTGGAGATATAAATTGTGTAAAGATTTTGGGGGAATTTGAATATATTTTAAGAATTTTTTTATATATTTATCTCCACAAAAGTACATTATTACAAAACTGACTTTGTGTATGAGTACTGCATAGGTAAAAACAGAAGCTTCCTTGACAAATGAAGAAAGAGCCTTTTTGTACATATGCATTTGTGAAAGATAACATTTCCTGAGATCTTGGCTCTTGGGGTGACTGAGTACTTGGTGGTGATCCCTAATGGTTTTTATTGATCTCATCAAAAAACTTAGGCTGTCTGTCACAATATTTCAGAAGATTGTAGTTAAAAGCCAGACATGGTGGCACATACCTATGATCCCAGTGCTCCGGGAGGCTGAGGCAGGAGAATCACAAATTTGAGGCCAGCCTGGGCAATTTGGCAACTTAGCAAGATCCTGTCTAAAATAAAAAGCAAAAAGAGCTGAGGATATAGGCCCTGGGCTCAATCTCCAGTACAAGGGATCAGTGTGAGCTGGGTAGATATAATTATCAGCCTCAGTGACAGGAGTTTATGCATTTTGACCTATTTCTTTATGAATATAGTTGTGTGCTTATCATAACTATTATGACAGTGCTACTGTTGTTTATATAACCAGGTGCAGAAATGTGAGTTTTTATTGCCTATTTTATTGTGCAAAGCTCCTGCCTCAGCCTCCTGAATACTGGGAATATAGGTGTGTGCTACCACACCAGGATGAGTTTTGATATTTTAAACAATGAAGAATTTTGATCTTCTGGGATTTTAAAATTTTAGATGTCTACATTTGAGGTTATCTTTCAGGATTATGTCCCAAACTCTAATTGGATATAGATGGATTCCACATATTGGAACTATTTACATGTGGAAGGCCATGTGAATAGTTGGGGTATGTTTTGACTCTTTTTTGGGATTTGAAATGAGACTTTTGTGCATGCATCCTTTTACTTGCTTTTCGCTCAGGACCCCAGTTGACAAAACAAACAGGCCAAAGACAAATTGGCAGAGGGATGAAATCTCATTAGGGCCTTCTGGTATTGACTGGGGCCTCTTATCACGCACCCCAATGCAAGATAGCAGAGCTGCAGAGCACATCCACACATGTGACCCGCTGAGAGGGAAAAGAGAGACCTGGTCCCCTGCCAGGGCTGTCCTTGCCCGTTGTGTGACATCAGAGGAGCCGCCTGTGCCATGAGCCAAAGACCAGGCCTCATCAGCAGGGGACCGGGGCTCCTGGGCAGTCACACCCACCAGCAGAAATGTGATCTGATTACTGTCTGGCAGGTTGGCTCTCCTGAGGGAAGGAAATTCAGGGATCAGTAGGGTGGGTGCTCCCTCCTTAGCCTTCCCCTGTCACAGAGCTTGTGTTTGTGAACATTTCCCTTTTCTGTGGGTTAATGCATTAATACTGAAAAGAGGAACACAATTACGTCTCCTTAAAATGATGCTCTGGGGGAATGTGGATATTTACGGAACCAAGTCAGTGCAATTTGTAGCCACGACCTACCTGAGTCTGCCAACGTGAAAGATTCATCAAGAAACAGGAAGTTTTCACACTGCAGCGCAACTGTTTGAACATTCAGTAAAGCATACTCTGAGAATTGTGTTTATCTTGAAGTTCTTCACAAATCTAAAAATAGGAAGTTCTGTGTTAAAAGGCTGCCCATCAGTTAGAAAACTCAGGGAGCTAGGTATCCATCCCTATGCAGCACTCCAAACTCCATGCTCAGTCTGTCCACAGTGGTACAGTGGGGCTTAATTCAGCACATTTCTTGTCAACGAGTTTGCCTGAAACAATGTAGAAAGACCTTATGGAGAAGAAATTCAAATAATCACTAAAACCTTAAATCCATCTTTAGGGGCAATGTTGTTTTCTTCTTAACGTCACTAACAAAATTCTCAGTCACATCAGCAGAAAGGGAAATAAAAGAAATGTTTTGATCAGTTCCCCCTCTCGTCTTTCACAGATTTCTCTGGAATTTTAAATAAGACCACAGATTATCATGAAAACAGTCTGGTTTTTATTCAGTACCAATTTAGTATCTGTTTTGTAATTCTTTTGATTTCTAAAATGCATTAATTTCACATTTTAAAGAGGAGACTGAGCCCTAGTGGCTACAACTAGAAGTTAAGTGTATCTTTCAGACCTAAACTTCAAGAGCTGAGCCCGAGGTAACCCACTGTTCTGGATCACTGTTTAATATTTCCAGGAAGTAATCTACCCAGCTCTATTCTGATGCCTCAGAGTTATAAATGTAAATCTAGGGAACAAGTCCGTGCAACTCGATAATTTTGTTTTCTTTAAAAACCTGTAAGATCTGTATCAAATTTTGTACAAAAAGGGTTTCAATTTTAGCACCACAGTACCCATGATTCTCCTGTAAATTTCTAGCTACATTTTTAAAGTTTTGCACATTTACAAACTTTCTTTAGGGCCGGGGATTTAGCTCAGTGGTTTCGCTGTCTGCTGCGCAAGCGCAAGGACCCAAGTTCGATCCCCGGTACCAAAAAAAAAAAATACAAAAACTTTCTTTAATGCATGCTCAACTAACTGAAAGATGGATTCATTGTAAAAAAGGAATCTCTGTTTAAAGTCATTTTTAATTTAAAAATATGTTTACTGTAAAAATTTCAGTGTATCAACTAAAATAATAGAAATTTCCTTTCCTTCTACAATAGTTCTATACTTCAGAGCCATGATTAAGAACTTTTTTTTTTCTGGTACTTGGAATTGAATTCAGGACCTTGCAGTTGCCAGGCAGGCACGGCAGGCCACTAAGGTAAATCTCCAGCCCTAACAATTTGATGTGCATCCTTTCAGCTTTTTCTCATGCACATAAACTTATAAGCTTATTTCATGTTAAATTTATATCTTTACTATGAAAAACTTGAAATGTTAAAAATATAATAATACAGTGAACAAGAATATACCTATTGCCTAGCTTCAACTGTAATCAGTTTATGGTTAGTCTTGGTTTTCCATCTCCCACCTCCTTTCTTCCATCCCTCGCTAGATTACTCATAAACAAATCCTAAGACATAATATATTTCATTAGTAAATACTTTAGTATTTATCTCTAAAATAAGGGCTTAAAAATCATGACCACTTCTAAAATTTTTTAAATGACTCTTAAATAGCATCAAATACCTAGCGTCTTAGTCCAACCAAAATATCTGTGATTGAGTAATTTATAAGTTTATTTGAGTAAGTTAAAGTAACTTTTATTGAGTAAGTTAAGGTTTATTTGGCTCATGGTCCTGGATGCTGGAAGCCCAAGGGAATGGTGCCAGCCTCTGCTGGACATCTGGTGATGGCCTTGTTGCTGCATCAGGGTGTGGTGGAAGGTATCACCCGAGGAGACAGAACAAAGTGGTAGCTTAGGTCTCCTTCCTCTTTTTATAAAGCCACAAATGCTATCATGAGACCTCATGACTTCATCGAATCCTAATTACCTCCTAGAAGTCCCACATCCAACACATACACTCCTGCACATTCCAATAATAGCACTCAGTGCTCAAATTTCCCCCAAAATATTTGTTTAAAAAAGTATTAGGCTAAAGAATGTTGTAGAGATCCAATAGGACTCTTCAGCTTTGTTTTACATTCTTATTAATTTAGAAAAATCCTGCTTATCTGAGGTTTGGCTTGAGGCTTCCTTTGTAAATGGCTAGTAGTATTGAACATCTTTTCATACACTTATTTTCTATCCATTTATAGTCAGTGAAATCTCTCTTCATGCCTTTTTCTGAGTAGATTTGTTTAGGCATTGTTTTTCTTTTTACTGTGGAGATTTGGGAGTTCTTTATATATCTTAGACATGAGTCTTTGTCAGATATGTGGTTTGTGAATATTTTCTTCCCAGGATGTAGTTTGTCTTCTCACCCTCTTAACAGGTTCTTTTAAATAGAATGTTTAAATTTTGACAAACACTAATCGATCAGTTTCTTTTTTTATAGATTATGCATTTAATATCATGTCTAAGAAGTCTTCAGTAAGTCTTACATCTCAAAGATTTATTTTATGTTATCTTCTAAACATTTTGTAGTTTTATGTTTTACATTTACATTTATGATTCCTTTTGAATTAACTGTTGCTAGGTTGAGGTTCACTTTTCCCATGCATACATAATTGCCCCAACATGATTGGTTGAAAAGACTGTCAATCCTCTACCAAATTGTTTTTGTACCTTTGTCAAAAATTAGTTTGCTATTCTTGTGTGGGTTTACTTGTGGGTTCTCTATGCTGTTCCTCTGATCTATATCTCTGTCCCTTTGCTGATATCACATAGACTTGATTATTATAACTGTATAGTAAGCCTAGAAATTGGATACATCACTCTTTCAACTTTATTCTTTTTCAGAATTGTTTTAACTATTCTATTTCCTTTACCTTTCTGTATGCATTTTAAAAAGTTTTGTCAATGTCTACAAAAATCTTGCTATCTACCAAATTTTTATAAGAATTATGTTAAATTTGTGTTATTGCTGATTTTACATGCACTCCTACTGGGCTATGTGATGCCCAGAAATCTGGTTAAATCTGCTTATTTCTGAGGGTGTTTGTAAGGGTGTTTCCATAAGGTTAGCATTTGAATCAGTGCACTGAGTAAAACTGAAGGCCCTCCTCAGTGCAAGTGTCAATATCCAATCAGTTAGGTGCCCAATAGAATAAAAAGGTAGAGGGAGAATTCTCCACCTGCCTGACCTCTGAAACTGGAACATGAGTCTTCCATAAGACTGTAGTTTATAGCATTGAACCTCCAATTCCCAGGCCTTTGGACATGGACTGGAACTGAAGACCACTGTCTCCCTGGGTCTCTGGCTTGCTGATGACAGAACATAGGATCTGCCATCCTCCACAGTCACATGAGTCAATCACACGTAACAAATCCCCTCATATATGTAATGGTATAGAAATAATCCCTTTATATATGTAAAGGTATATAATATATAAAGGAATATAAATATATTTAAGGGTATTTATTATGAGCAATTTTCTTATATATTATATATATATAATATGTAGCATATATATGTATGAATGTATATAAATAAATACATATAACGCCTGTATAATCATTTTGTTTGTTTTCTGGTACCGGGGATCGAACTTGGGTCCTTGTGCTTTCGAGGCAGGCAGCGGAACCACTGAGCTAAAACCCTGGCCCCACCTTTTGGAAGAATTGACGTTTTCACTATGTTGAATTTTCAATCCATGAGGATAATCTAGCTCTCCATTTATTTAGATTTTTGATTCCTATTATCAGTATTTCCAAGTTTTTCGAATACATGTACTATATGTGCTCAGTTAGATTGATACATTATTATTTGTTGAGCAATTGTAAATGATATCGCACTTTAAATTTTGGTTTGGAATTCACTGTTAGTATTTGGAAACATGCTTTTAAGAAGTCAGAAAAACATCCTACAGCTAATAAGTGAATTCATCAAGGTTGCAGGTACAAGACCAACATATAAAAATCAATTATATTGTTTTGTTATACAGGTTTTCCACCTGCAAAAAAATAAAATTGGATCCTTACCTTACACCATATACAAAAATTAACTCAAAATGGTTCCAAACTAAAACTATAAAGCTTTTAGAAAATGCTTAGAAAAAGCAGGGAGAACACTTCATGGTGTTGGATTTGACAATGATTTCTTGAATATGACACCAAGACACAGTCAATGAAAGAAAACAACAATTTGGGCTTTGTGAAAATTTAAAAAGTACATCAAACTATGCAATCAACAGTGTGAAAAAACAAAACCATGGGATGGGAGAAATATTTCCAAATCATATCTCAGAATTGGAGTTAATATTCAGAATATATAAAGAACTCCTAAACTCAACAACAACAAAACAACTATGTAAAAAGAAATAGGCAAGGGGCCAGGGATTTATTCAGTGGTTCCACCACCTGCCTTGCAAGTGCAAGGACCCGAGTTCAATCCTTAGTACCACAAAAAAAAAAAAAAAAAGGAAATAGGCAAAGAATTTAAAACAGCATTTCTCCAAAGGAGATAAATAAATGGGAACAAGTGTATTAAAAGAGGTTCACTAATAGGGAAATGAAAAATAAAACCACAATGAGGTACCACCTCTCACTCATTAGGATGAAAATCTATGTCCATCTGACAAACAAGTGTTGGTGATGATGTGAAAAATGTTGAAGTCTTGTACTCTACTGGTAGAAATGTAAAATGGTGCAGCCACTATGGAAAACAGTTCCCCCCCAAAATTACAATCAGAGTTTTCATTTTGATCAAGCATTTCACTTCTACTTCAAATGTATTGAAAGTGGGAACTCTCAAATAGGCATTTGTACACTCATGTTTCTAGCAGCCTTCTTCACAATAGCCAAAAGGTGGAAGTAACCCACGTGTCCATTGATGGATGAATAGGTAAACAAAATGTGGTATATCTGTACAATAGGATGTTATTGAGCCTTAAAAGGGAGGAAATTCTGACATTTTACTACATAGCTGAAGCTTGAGAACCTCATGCTAAATGAAAAATAAGCTATTTACAAAAGTATAAATACTAGCTGACTCCATTTATAAGAGGTACTTAGAATAGTCAAAATCATAGAAAGTTAGTTGCCAGGGCCTGAGGCCAGGGGAATGGGGACCCAGGTTTCTTCATTTGTTTGTTTTGTTTTGTTTCTTAATAGGTGTAGAATTTCAGTTTTGCAAGATGAAAAGAGTTCTGTAGATTGGTTGCACAATAATGGGAAAGCATTTAACACAACTAAATTGTACACTTAAATAGGGATAAGATGCTTAATTTTGTTAGATGTATTTTATTACAAGTATAAGTGTTTTTAAAAAACTTATACAAAAGATTAAATGGACAAATTAATTGACAAGAAGGAACAAGAAATAAAATTTGAATATTCTAGCATATTAACTAATATAGCTCTGGTGCTTAAGCATCTTAGTTTTCTGTTACCCATGGTCAAAAGGAAATATTATAGGTCTCAAAACTTCCTTACCAAAAAAGAAAAAGAATTAGTTCTTTGAAAGAGGTATAGTTTTCCTCAGCATGAAATCCTCATTCTCATTCATTTGTAGGTAGCATGAATCATTTCATTTTGCTACTTTTCTTTTTTCTTTCCTTTTTACTGTTTACTGAAAACTTTCATGACTTTTTTTCTCTTTGTTATGAAAAATTTTACCATGATCCTTTTTCATTTACCCAGCCTCTGGGTGGGCACCTCAGTCTAAAGGTGTACATCTCATGGGAGAGTGTTCTTCTGTTATTCTTTTGATTCTTTCTTCCTCTTAATTTTTTTTGTTCTCTTATTCTATAATTTCTGGTATTCTGCAATATTCCCAAAGTGATATTGGAGTTTCTGATGGCATTTTCCATGCCTTTTTCTTTCCTTTGCTTTCTATGCTGAAAAAAACTTTAATAATTTTTAATATTCCCTCTTTCTAATTTGCCCTTTTGTTATCTCATTATTTTACTGACAATGTAGAATATATTCTTTATCTATCTTGATTTAATTTATATTTATATTTACAGTAACCCCAATTTGTTCTTTGGTATATCAAGTTCTTCTCATTTTGTTGCCATACTGTCTTCTCTTAGCCCTCTGGAGACATTATGAAATTTCAAAGAAGTTTTTGTGCCCTATTAACTCTATTTGCTCATGTGTAAACTTTTCAATTTATTTGATGGTCTCTTTCAAGATGTTGCTTTTCTTAAGTGTTTAGTAATTCTTAGTTGTGTGTTTATATTTATGATGAGGCTCTCTATTCTCATTTCTATGCTTACTACTTTATGTATTGCATATCATTAATATAAATTTATGACATGCTTTTGCTCTAAATCCTGTAAAAAAGAAAATTATAAACCAAAATTATAATATTGGTTATCATATTTGTTCATGTATTTATCTCTACCAAAGAACTGTATATTTTCATGTCTTTGAGTTCTGTCGAGCATCCTTTCATTCCAACTTGGAAGAATCACTTTAGCATTTCTTATATGGCAAGTCTAGTGCAAATAAACTTTCTCCGGTTTTACAAAGCCTTTGTTTCCATTCTTTCTTTGTTTATTTGGAAATGTTTCTTCCACATTTTTGAAGGACAGTTTTTGGTAAATGTAGACTTATTGGTTGATTATTTTTTCTCTTTCAGCACTTTAATCTATCATCCTCCTGCTTTTTCACTCTCACTTTCTACTGAGAAATCTTGTTGAGCAGTTGAGGATCCTTTGCACCTGAACAATTGCTTTTCTCTCGCTACTTTCAAGATTTTTCTCTTTGTCTTTGTCTTTTGATGGCTTGATTATAATTTATCTCAGGATAGATCTCTTTGGGTTTATGCTACTTGGAATTTGTTCAGCTTCTTGTATTTGTATATCCTTATATTTCCTCAAATTTGGGCCCATTTTAAGCCATTATTCCTTCAAATAATTGTTCTGTCCTTTCCTTTCTCTCTCTTCTCCTTCCAGCCCCATCATGTGTATTTTGGCCTCCTTGGTGTACCTCATTAGTCTCTTAGGCTCTGCTCACTTTTCTTCATTCTTTTTTCTTTAAGCTCCTCAGATTTGATAATTTCAAATGACTTATCTTCAAATTTACTGATTGTTTCTCCTGACTACTTTAAGTCTCCTCTTGTACTCCTGTAATGAAATTTTCCTTTTTGAGGGTTTTGGTACATGATCAGTTGGCCCTATTGCTTGGGCCTGTCGTTGCCCATCATGGCAAGAGCATGTGGTAGAGCAAAACTGATTCTCTAATGGCTGGAGGGCAAATGAGAAATCCAAGGTCTCACGGACCCCAAAGTTTTCCACTATGCCTCATCTCTTAAAATCTCTTCCATCTCTCAATAGTGCAGTCTGGGGACCAGGCCTTTACCACACAGACATTTGGGGGAGAGTTACAAAACTGTAGCACATCAATTTAGCAGCTCAATGAAACCAGGGCTGGTGTGTTGGCATCCTTCTGGCCTTATTATGGCTGCAGATTGGTTTTTGCTGCACTCCAATCTAAGCAGCAAGGACGAAGAAAGAAAGTTAGCATTAGTTATCAGACCCTTTAACAAGAAAGCATAGATTTCCCAGAAAACCCTAGTAGACTTCCGGTTATAGTTCCTTGCACACAGCATTGTCACATGGCCTTCTTGAGCTGCTGGAGAGCGTAAGAAAATGAGTGTACATTATTTCAGTCTGTGCTGTGGAAGGAGGCAAGAGAAAAGTGAGTGGGAACAGCCTAAGCAAGTTCAATGGGATTTGCCTCAAGGGTATTTAATAAGAAATTATCAGTTGGTTCTTAGGTAGATAAGCAAGAAATTCTATGTTTTGACCCTATTAAGATTTCCTTACTTTTCAGAATATTCTGAGACACAAGGGCTTACACAAAGTTTATTCCTCAGTGTCTATTTTTAGATGAGGTTTTGTATTTCAGGACAAAAACCAACATTAACTTTTCCCCCTATTAATTTTAACAACACGCCATTGTTATTAACCAACATTTATTAGGTATTATCTATGTGACACTGATTATAGATAGCACTGAGAATTCAGAGACTAGGGTAAGAGTTCTAGCTTCAAGTAGTTCATAGTCCAGGACTTAAATACTTTGATACAAATAATTACATGCATGCTATTGCAATCTATAAATATGAGCACTGATGAGCATCTCTGGTGATATCCATCTCTGAAGATAATCTTCTTTAGACTGGGGACAATATTTTGAGGTTGTGGATTTTAGTAGGAGACTTAGGAAGGCTGGTTTAGAGATAGCTTAAAGCTCCTTAAGCAAATATCACTTTATAATCATTCTACTTTTCTTTGATTTCTAGATTGTCTTTGACTTGAAAACTACAGGTCTCTTATGTAAGGTTAGCTTACCAGATGTGAAGATTATACAGCAGTTTGAATTCAGGTACCAGAGCTATATTTGAAAACTAAGAATGTGGTTAGCCTTTAGCTTTATGTCTCAAAGGGACTGCAGAGTTTCTGCACCTTAATGTGCCTGAGTTCTGAGTAAGAAAAAGAATCAGAGCTGCACCTGGTTGACACCATAGAAAAGACAGCTTGAAGCAGCCACTTTAGGACCACTGAGATCAACTACTCCCAGCCAGGTGACATGGAGTGATTCCCCCTTCACTTCTCTGCTTTCAGAAACTTACAATACTGTTTGAAATCATGAAAAACTAATTCCACTTCTTTTTTCCATTGGACAACAAAGGATCAGGGAAATGAAGCTTGCTCTTCTTTACCTATACTTCATATAAGAAGCCTTCGTATCTCTATGAAAAGGCTCCTCATTTAGGACAGAAGGCCACAAACTAGTGCAGGGGCCAAATATTGTAATTGTATGGTTTTTGAGCTAAGAATGATTGGACACATTTTTAGTTGGTTGAAAATGGTGAAATCATGACAGACCTCACCAAATCCAGGAGATCATTAGGTAACTACTATGAAAAATTATACACCAACGAATTGGAGGATCTTGAAGAAATGGGAAGATTCCTAGACACATATGAATTACCAAAACTGAAATAAGTTTTAAAAGTTCTGAACAATCAAATAACTGGCAACAAAATTGAGGCAGTAATAAAAAATCTCCCAACTAAGAAAATCCCAGGACCTGTTAGATTCCCTGGGGGAGGATATAATGCCAATACTCATCAAACTCTAATGAAATTGAAAGGAAAGGAGCACTTCCAAACTAATTCTTGGAAAGTAGCATTACACTGATTTCAAAATCAGATAAAGATCAAAGTAAAAAACAAAACAAAATGAAACAAAACAAAAAAACTACAGGTCAATCCCTTAATGAACATAGATGCAAAATATATCAACAAGATACTGGCAAATACAATGCAACAAATAATAAAAAAGACAATACATCCTGACCAAGCAGGTTTCATCCTAGGGATTCAAGGATGGTTATACACATGTAGGAGATTGAAGCTAGCCCCATATCTCTTTTGATGTACTAAACTAAAATAAAAATGGATCAAAGATCTAAATATTAAAACAGAAATACCAATCTGATGGAAGATAAAATAGGTTAAATTCTTGAAATCATAGGTGCAGGCAAGGACTTTCTGAACAGAATCCCAACTGCACAAGAAATAATGAGAAGCAACACATGAGATTATATCAAATTAAAATGCTTCTACACAGCAAGGGAAACAACCAACAGAGTCAAGAGACAACCTACAGAATGGGGAAAAAATATTTGCCAGCTAGTTCTCAGACAGAAGACTAATATCTAGAATACATAAGGAATTTTAAAAAATTAGACTCCCAAAATGAAATAATCAAAAAATGGGCAACTGAAATGAATAGACACTTCTCAGAAGAAATACAAATGGCCCATAAATAGGTACATGAAAAAATGTTCAACATTGCCAGCCATTAGAGAAATGCAAATTAAAATAACACTGAGATTTCATCTTACTCAGAAAAAAATGGCAATCATCAAGAACTCAAATGAGAACAAGTGCTGACAAAGATGTGGTGAGAAAGGCAACCTACTTTGTTGGTGGGAACGTAAACTTGTATAAGCACTATGGAAATCATTATGGAGATTCCTCAGAAAACTAAAAATTGAAATTCCATTCCTATTCACCTACTAGGTATCTAATTGAAAGAGTTAAAGATACAGTCTCATATTCAGTCATGCATGCATACCAGTATTTATAGGGCACAGTTCATTATAGCTAAATCTTGGAAGCAGCCTATATGTCCACAAACAGATGTATGAATAAAGAAAATGTAGCCTTTATATCCAATGGAGCACTACTCTGGTATAAAGAACGATAAATTCAAGTCATTTGTAGGAAAAATGCATGCACCTTGAAAATATAATGTTAAGTCAAATAAATCAGATATGCATAAGTTTAACATGTTCCTGCCAGTTTGATTCATGCATGACTGTCCTAATAGGTGGTTTTTTATTAATTTTATTAGTAAAAAGACTGAAAAAAGTGATTAGATCCATTTGTACCATCAGTGGTACAAGCCACCCACTGGGACTGTCATGCATGTGTGCATGAAGTTCAAACCACCTGGCAGCAAATCATACAAATTACATCCCTGTCGTGAAGGTATTAAATACCATATGATTTCTCTCATATGAGAAATCCAAAATAGAAATAAAGAGCAAAATCAAAGATCGATAAAAGGAAACAGGGAGCTAGATCTACTATAAAAGGGAAGAGGACAAAAAGATGGGAGGAGAGGCTGGGTGAGAGGGAAAGAGGATGCAAAAAAAAGAATTAAGATGTGTCATGTAAATGTACCAGTACTCAAAATTAAAGTAGTCATTATGTATCACAAACATGTACTAAAAATGCTTTTTAAAAAAACTTTGTGTCTGTAAATATTATTGCTCCTCAGTGTACCTAGAATAAAACTCAGTCTCCTATGCTGCTGTCTCTCCGGAAATTTTCCCAGCCTATCTTTCCATCTCATCTACTCCTTATTTCACCTGTCACTAGCTCCAGTGAGAGTAGACTTCCCACAGATGCTCTCTTTACTCCTCCCTGGTTGTCCTGCCAGCCAGGAATGTACTTCTTTCTCTTCTCTGCCTGTCAACATTTGGTTGATCCCATACACTAGAATTCTGTTCTCTGTACTCTGATTTGCTCTCTCCGTGGTTCTCAAAGTAGAGTCCCTGATCAGGTGCAAACTTGTTAGATACGGGAATTCTCAGGTCTCATCACTGAAAAATTGTAGGAGTGGGTGGAACAAGCCTTTCAGGTGATTCTAATGCACACTAAACTTGGAGAGACTTCAATAGCTTATTCTTGTATTTGTGGCTTAGAATTTTGTCTTCATTATGTACTAGTTAATTGCATCTTTGTCAGTCTCCTTTTTGAGTATGTAAGTAAACTGAAGGCAAGAACCAAAAATCTCCACTTTAGATAGATCACCACAGCGCAATAAAGTGGCAACGAAGTATTAGTATGCTTGGTAGCTGATACTATTCTTTACAGTCTCAACATAATTAAAGATTTCTGTCTGCAAATATATTTGGAAAACCAATGTGTTACTGTAGTTATTCATTCACCTAAAATATGCTTGATGATGAATTTTGGACTTAAATATCAAAATCCTGTTAAGAAGTATTTAAAGGGGAAAATGATTTTGAAACTACTTGCCCAGTTAGGATTTAGGACTTACAATGGTGCTTCTCACGAATATGAATATGAATCACCTGGGATCTTATTTCAAAGTCTTGTATGAAGGGGTCAGAAGACCTGCATTCCTCCCAAGATCTCAGAAGATACTGCTGATGTGTGAATGCCCCCAGAGATTTTATAAGCCAACTAAATTGCTGCAAACTAATTTTGTGGCTTCTGAAACACAGGGCAATTTAGTGTGTGTCACAACTTTGATGTATTTGTATCCATACATGAGTCACAGACCCTAGCCAATGATTCTCAACCCTGGCTGCACATTTGAATCACCTAGAAGTGTTTTGAGGAAACACTAAAGTGTAGTCTCTGCTCTTTGAGAGGCGAGTTAAATGGACCACTGACCTAGGCAATGCAGTAAAACAGGTGCACAAATTGCTGCCATGCTCTACACAGCAGATCTGTAACAATCTGCCTAGACATGTTAATCATTTAATGGTAAGATGATACTATGTGTATGAAGAACGTAAGAAAATTATTAAAAGGAAGAGCAAACCTTGATTTTGATATAAAATATAACAGACTGCTTACTTCTTAAAGTAGAAACCAAGGGGGATATCTGCCCCAGGGTGCACCTCTCCCTGGAAACTCGTGTATTCGGAGAAGTTATTTGGAAAGCAACTAGAAACTGCCTGCCAACCCAAATGGTCAGGGAGGCCATCACTTGCCGTCATCAAAATGGCTCATTTTCAAAAATTAAGCTGTAATAGATTAGATTATTGTTCCAATTCTGTACTGTCTTCAGTGTTAAGGAATTACAGAACACCTGTGCCCGTTACATGACTTTTGCAGTGCCTACCACAGAAACAGAGGTTTCTTCATCTCATTGCTGTGGGCTGGGCCAACACAGGGATAATGCAAACAGAAACTTCAAAATGTTCAGAAATGATTTTGCTTGGCTTCTGATACCACTGCATTCCCACAGTAAGATCACATCCAGGGTGGGAGAGGTGCCAATTTACAGAGATCTGGGGTGCAGTTCAGGCATCTGCAGTTGTTACAATTGTCAGGGTAATTCACTGACATCCTGGTTTGGAGAACTAGAAAGAAAAGATACTACAGGTACATTCTGTCCAATACTTTGAAGTTTCTTTGTCAGTTAAACATATAGAATGCCTTTTTTTTTTTTTTTTTTGGTACTGGGGATTGAACTCTGGTCCTTGTGCTTGCACAGCAGGTGGTGAAACCACTGAGCTAAATCCCCAGCCCTAGAATGTGCCTTTCTGTCTGATAATTACTGTGGAGTTATCACTGTTTAATTGCAAATTCAGAACATGATGGTGAATTTTTCATCAAGTCAAAGTATCCCATTTAAGATTTCATTATTTTGAAATTGTTTTGTGGTTGTTTGTTTGAATTGTTCCTTTCATGGCATGATGGTCGTTATTGCTTATATCTAGATGTCCCCCCCAAGCCTCATGTTCTCATAGGCAGGGTTTTTGGGAGTGACTGGATCATGGGTGTGATACTGGATTAATCCAGTGATTGGTTTACAGCAGGGTGTGATGTTGGGTGGTAAACTGGTGGGAAGAGGTGGGTCACTGTGGGTGTGGCCTGGAAGTTTATATCCCTCCCCTTGCCTTGATTGGTGACTGCTTCCTGCCTGCAACATTATGAAGTGTTTCTCCTCTGCCACGCCACCCTGCCTTGCAACCAGCCCACTACGGACTGAAGCCTCTACAAACTGTGAGCCAAAATAAACCTTTAACTCATGGATGTCGGGTATTTTGTCCCAGCATAGAAAGTAACTAAAACAATGGTCATAGGTGCTTAGAGATACATGTATTTTTTTCTTAGGAAAAGTGAAAGTTTGGAATTTTAATGTTTGGTTCTAATTTTGGTGGGGTACAGTGGTAAAGGCAGTTTTCATAGTATAAGAATCCAAAACTAGAGAATCACATTTACAACATATTAACTTCCTTGAATGTGGATTAATCAGTCACAGAAGAAAAGAAATATTAACTGAGTTTAACCAATCTGCATCAAGGGTCCTTTTCATTGACAGGTAACATAAACAAAACATGCCTTAAATAAACACACATTCATTAGGTGCTCTCCCTGAAAGCCTTATTTTGCCATCAAAATTTGTTGTAAACTGCAGGTTAAGTCAATGAGACTTCTTTGAAGAAATCAAAGATAGACAAAATAGATTTTAGCTAAGCAAATGCAGTGTTTACCATAAACCATAGCTAATGATGTGAAAATGTTAAAATTCTCTTCCTAATAATATTATGAGGTGTTCTAAAATGATAAGCGGTTAATTCCTTAATTTCTGTGATTTCTAGCTGACTGTCAAAATGGTGGTATATAATGAAAGGACTGGCAACACCTTTACAAATATACAGTGTTGTAAAATGGAGAGGAACTGTGCACATGGTCCGTGGGTTGATTGTCTTGCGTGTTGATCATAGGGGCCTTCACGTCTTCAGAGCCACCGGGCAGCTGTGTGTGGCAGAAAGCACTGTGTGCAGGACCAGGCCGTATCCATCCTGGCTTTGTCTCTGGCTGCTCGCGTGACTTTACACGTGTTATTTAATTCTCATGGGCCTCAGTTTTTCTGTAAAACAAAGGGCTAGATGAGATGCTTTTGAAGTATTTTACCAGGTCTGAAATCCTGACATTATTTCATTCACACACAAACATCTTCAGGTGAAGAAGAAACCCAAGAAGAGTTGAGCCCAGCTCTCCCTCACCTGTTCCCAGGCCAAGGCCTCTGCTTACAAGGAAAATACCCTCGGGGGTTAACCTGCCCCCGACTCACACACAAACTTTACACTTGATCTTTTCCATCTGCAACTTTAAAAACAGACCTGTTCTTCCAAAAAGGCAGCTTCAAAAAATTCCTATCATCTAGATTTTACTTTAGGCAGATATTAAAATTATCTTTACTCTTTTAAAGTGGACTGTTGGATTCTGGAGAAATATTTTGATTACAATTACAATGAAATATATTTTAACACTAAGTACCCTGACTTTTAAGTCTTTAAATCTTTTCTTCACACAACAGACAAGAGCAACTCAATAATTAAGAAACCACACTTCTTGTTTTTTCCCCACTGCCACTCTGTGAGCCCATGGATGTGTAAGAGAGCAGAGGAAGTTTGTACAGCTTCTCCCACCACTTTTCATCCACATTTCTTATTACATAGGAATTATCTGAGATCGTAAGATGTTGCCCAGATGAAACCCTGATATCCTATTTTCAAATCATGGGATTTAAGTACAGAAGTGTTAATTAACTTTCTCAAGGTCACACAGAAAATTTCAATTAGAGTTGGGATTAGACTCTAGTTTTCCTGACTCCAAGGCTGTTCTTTCACAGTAGTTTACATTACCCGTTCCGTGGAAGGATTTGGGGGCTCTTAGAAAATGCATCATTAATTATCACAGCTTCCTTGGACGTGGGGACAGGTGGCTTTCATAAGTAATAGCTGACAGGCTTTGAACAGGAATTAGGGACACGCCCCCAATAATTGTTTCCTTTTAATCTCATTGTTAGTACATGCAGTTTACAATCATCTTGGGGAGGGAGTGCATGTATATAATACAGCTTGGTTCTCTTTTTAACCCCTTTCCTCCTGCGTCCCTCCCTCCTCTAAATCCCCTTTCCCCATTTTCATTCCTGTTGACGACATTGTTAATCCAGCCAGGGTTTTAGCACTGGGATTCCATTCCCCCACCCTGGTCTGACCCTCCGGAGGACCACTAAGCCTTTGCTTGGAATCTCGTGCTATCCCTAGGACTACAGTGCAAGGGTATAAAGACCTTGTCTCTTCCATTTTGATTTTTTGTTTGTTTGCTTAGTAAAAGTAGATTTTAATGTAGTTTATAAGAATTCCTTTGCACTGCACTGCGCAAATCATTCAAACACATTTCCCCCTCCCTAATTAGAATATTGTTTTATTACATTGCACATTTCCTAAATCTCACACTAATTAAATGTATATTGTACTTCATTATTACCAACAAAAACTATCTGCGCTAAAGATTTATGGTTGTGTACTGTGGTGGTTGACAACTATATCAGCATTTCAATTTCAAACACATTTGGAAGTTTAGAGCTTATCTGGAAAATTAACTGCAACTGGCAAAGACCAGCCTGTGGCCCTCTGGAGCTCCCAGGGGCTCCTTATTCTGGATCAGCTGCCAGAGGAGAGGAGTGAGACATGGGAGAGGGGACAATCACAGGAGGATGTATAGGGGAGAGGGGAATGTTGTCCCTTTCTGGAGCCTTCCCAGGGATGGCTGGAAGCTGTCTGGAGGGGAAATGAAAATGCCTTTCCCTAATGAGCATGGTGAATAGACAAGGCCTGTTCCATTAGCAAGCCAGCCATGTTGGCTGCGTCAATACTGGAATCGATCTTCCTTTGATAAAATTACAGCAAAGATTTCAGGGTTTTGTTTGGTTTTACTTGATCTCAGCTGGGTAGTTTTAAGATATGCATGCCTCTGTATAGATGGATGACCCTTGAAAGTAGTTGAACATTTTCCTGCCAACCTTTGAGCTCAACTTTTCCAAAGGGAAGGCACATCTCATTAATGAGTAATCTCTCTGACGGGTAGCCTTACAATCCACTTACAACCCAGTTTCTTCTTTGTAAGATTTTATTGAAATCTGACTAACAGCATGAAAGAGCAGTTCTCCAAAGCGGGTGGGGGACAGTAGAGTTTTGGCTTTTTTCCTTTTAATTTGTTTACCAGGAAGGGCTTGGTAATATATTAGGGATTCTTTGGCTTATTTTGAACAATAGAAAACCAATAATCTGCATGAATATCAAGAGGTCATTTGGTGGCAAAGAACAGACACCAAAGTCACCAGTTTAAGTCGATAGAAACTAAGAACTGAAATCTAATGAGAGTTTGGAATTGTACACCTGGAAGTGTTCAGGAACTGATTTTCATTCTTTTCACCTCTCTTATCCATACTTTTCCTCTGTGTATGTAGCTTTTTTCCTGTGTTTCTACAGTGAATTTCATTTCTATAGAATATTTAATATCTACTCTCTTAGGGCATCATTTTGACCTTCTGCTTCTCACCATGGCTTGGTTCTCTCTACTTAGACCCCAAACTGTCCCAGATTGAGGCTGTATATGACTCTTGAATTGGAGTGAGCACTATTAATTAGTACAGTTTTGCTCTCTGTTTAAATTAATAAGAAAGAGGGACAGACTGACTCAGTGTAGGTCAAGCACCCAGGCGATGGTACATACATTTTGATGGATGTGCTGGCACCGTGACCATGGGTCACATTACTTTGCAGAGTCCATGAAAACAGCACTACCAAAGAAGGAGGGGGTTGATTGTGCACCAGGACACCCATCCCAACTGTGATGTGGTAGGACCCAAGGTTAAATTTACCCAATGTGTCTGTATATATGTATCAGGTATGACTTAAAAAACATGGTGAATGCCTACACGTTTAAAATGTATTACAGTAAAGGACACATTGCCATTAATCCCCTCAAATTACTCTCCCTTTCTTTAAGTGTATTTATCCCATCATTCTTGCCACTTACTGAAGCAGTTCTGGAAGTCTTCTTTTGTGAGTGTCTGTAGTTGTGCTGTTATGGTTGCCTCAGTGTTCTAAATCTTTCAAAATGTTGACCTTTCATGGTCATTTTGACTTTGGGAAAAAGCCAGAAATTGCACTGTGCTAGATCCTGTGAATGAGGACACACAGTAATGTTTTTATAAGCTTGTCTTTCCATTGTATGACATTCGGCAGCAGCATTCACTGTATTTTTTATCACACCTCATGAAGATACTCATGAAAAATGACTTCCAGAACTGTTTCAGAAAGTGTCAAGAATGATGGCATAAGTGTGTTCAAAGCAAGGTGGAGTATTTTGAGGGGGAATTAATGACAATGTTTCTTTAACTGTAATAAATTTTTTAAAAAATTTAAACACTGTATTTTTGATCATCTCGTGTGTGTATATAGACATATATGTATACATTTGTGTATGCATCTGTATGAGTTATATATGGAAATTAATGATAATTTAATGGCTCTTAAGTATTATGGACTACATATTCTTAGAAACTCTATTAAAAGTGCAAACTCCAGGGCTCCTTCCTATCAGAGACGTGACTGATGGGAGAACAAACAGGAATCTGTACTTAAACTCCCCACTCAGCTAAGTCTGCTGAAAGCAGTCCCCACAACATCTTTTTAGAAGTCCTGGTTTCTCTGCGGAGTCCTGACGTGTGTTCAGGTGTGAGAAGTGGTCAGTGGTGAAGGAGCTCCTTGATGATAGTTAATTACAGTGATGAACGAGGACTTCTGACTCCCATGTGCTGACTGGGACAGATTAGGTGGTGAGAATGAATTGCTTCCTACATCTGAGCTCCAACTGGGATTCAGTGGTGTGCATATATAAACAGCTCAGGAGCCTATTTGGAGAACTCTCAAGTGTTTTCATCTCACTAGATATAGTTTTTGTCTGAAAAATAAAAGGTAAGTTAATTATGAAATAACATGGTTGTACTAATAATGCTGTTCCCAGTGCCTTGGTGAAATATGCCAGCATTGATTACATGAGCATGCCTGGGAGGATTGATACTAAGCTGTAGGAGCGATGTGAAAGGGCTTTCAGTGCTGTTCTTCCTCCCTCATGGGAGCATCATCACAGGAGATAATTTAATTTCTTTCACCCTTGTTTCCAAGGTTTCATACCTTGCTGGAAGTGCTAATTTAAAGAACACAGATTTGTAATTTTTCATTATCAAATTAAAAAATATGCTCCACATTTGCAGTTTTACTCTTTCATGAGTGCTTTGGGATGGCTTCAGGATTGCTATTGGGGCAAATATCTCCTTTACAGAGCCCAAGGTTCAGAGCATTTTATTGGGTGGAAAAAACAAAGCTATTGAGAAGAATGAAATGAAGAGATGAGGTTTATACAGCCAAGTACATCATCATCTTTCCCCATGAAACACAGAGGGTGGTTTCCAGGCACACATAGATGCTTGGCACCCGTGTTCATTTAAATGACTACACATTCAACAGAATTTGAATGTGTGATATGCAATCATTTGAAATGCTCATTATACATTAAAATAAACTGACACAAACACAACTCATTCTCTGCTGCTTTTGAGAAACTAAATAAATTAAATGAAAGAATGCGATGAAGGTGATGCTAGCCTGAAGATCTGATGCATGAAAGTCAGAAAATTCAGAATTATGTCTTTCACCAAGATCAAGTAACATTCAGCCCTGGAATGCAGTTAGCAAAGCAGAAAAAGGAAGGAGATTGTTTACTCCCGCCCTGGACCACCGTATCCTGAGGCCTCAGGCCACTTGTTTCACACTTGGTTTTGGGTGCTAGCCCAAGAGACCAAGTAACAAATAAGAGAAAAGTAGTTTAAAAAATGCAAGTGGAAGGAGAAAATCCAGTCCTCAGAGGAAAGCCACATGTTTTGCCCAGCTCTCCCATTATAATTGTCTACTCTTTTTTAATTTTTAAAATGTGATGACTAATGATTTCTCCAACCTCCTCAAGTGGGCTTCAACCCCTTAACCCAGTGACACTGTTTTCAAAGTCAATCACGTTTCCACATCTAAATGTCCCGTCTTTCTTGACCTGTCAGTCCATGGAGGGATAACTTCTCCTGCTTCCTGAAATCGTCCCTCTCGGCTTCCAAGATGATGCTTTTCTAGTTCGCCTACTTTACTCCTGAATCTCCTCCTCCTCCTTCCCTGTCCATGTTACTGACTGGCAGAGGCCAGCTTGGCTCCGAGTGGTCTCCTTTCCCTCTTCAAGGGATCCCACCCAGCCTCCTGGGTAGGTGGAGGAGCCCACGGTTACATGCCTAGGGATAAAAGCAACCCTAAACCCACATGTGTGTACCCAGTGCTGATTTGATCTCCTTATTGAGAAGTCTTACAAAGACCTGAAACTTAACATGGTAAAAACAGAACTCTTCACTTGACACTGACCTCTTCTACTTAACAATATTATCTCCATCTACCTGGTTACTTAGACAAAAAAAAAAAGTCACCCTCAACTCCTATCTTTTCCTCTCCACCTCACATCCAATTCATTAACAAACACACTCAAGACTACGCCAAAAAATATTTCTCAAATCCAATATGTGTCAACTGCCATTTTCCCCTCACCCTGATGACTGTGATAACAGGCTTTTCTGCTTCTAGTTGTGGTCATAAAATTATTTCACCTTAATGTCCTCTGTCTTTGACAATCCACCATCCTATTTCCTGGCTATTTTAGTTCTCTTAACTAAGCTCCTAACTCAGCAACCAAAGGGGTCTTCTAAAACTACAGATCAGATTGGATACTCAATGTAGTAGCTTCTATTACATATAGAACAAAATTCAATTTTATAATGGCCTACAAACCGTAAAAAGACCTGTTGCTGAATTCTATGACCACATTTTCTATAATTCTTAATCACACAGAATGTTCTTTTAAAAAGTTAGATTTTGTCACTCCTTGGATTAAAAACCTAGTAATTCTTCCCACATTGTACAGTTTTAGGACTATACGTGTGTGGTGGCACACATCTGTGATCTCCGCATTCAGGAGGCTGAGGCAGGAGGATCTCTGAGAGTTTGAGGCCAGCCTACACTACATAGAGAGTCAAGGCCAACCTAGAATATTCAGCAACATCCTGTCTCAAAAAAAAAAAAAAGAATGGCTTCAAGTAATGGGAAAACTAATAGTGCCTTGAACAAAAAAGTTTATTTTTCTCATGAACAAGAAATCCTGAGTAGGCAGTAATGCTGGTGTAGCTTTTTAATGAATCCATGAAGTACTAGAATTCTTTCTTTTTCTTCTTAGTATGTTGGCATTTTATCTTCTACTTGTTACCTCATGGTCCCAGAATGGTTCTTACAGTTCCAGACATCACATCTATCTTTTTTTTGGTTTTTTGGTACTGGGGATTGAACTCCGGTCCTTGCGCTTGTGTGGCAGACAGCAAAACCACTGAGCTAAATCCCCGGCCCACATCTATTTATGTTTCAGATAAGAAAAAGGTACAAGAGATAAGAGCTGTAGCAGCAAATTCCTTTCTATTCCAGAGCTTTTTCATTTATCTTTTCTTCCAGCTGCAACCTATTTCCACCTCATTTTTATACTGTTTGCTCCTTGTAACTATTCAGGTCACAGCACAAATGTCATCGCAGAGAGGTGAATACAGAACAGCATAGCAGTCAGTGGAGGCAAGAAGGAAACCGAGGGCTGAGATGTCTTCAGCAAGACAGTGAGGAAAACGTCCTTCGAGACTTCTTCATCTCCACCTGTCCACATTGGATCATGACTAAGACAAGAAGATTGAAAGAATGTTTTGATCAGGGTTGGAAAACTTTCCTGTCAAGGGCCAGACAGAAAGTATTTTAGGCTTCCAAGTTACACAGTTTCTATCAGAACCACTCTATTCTGCCACTGTAATGTGGAAGTGGTCATAGATGATAATGATTGCAGCTGTGTTCTAATAAAACTTTATTTACAAAGTTGGTGGCTAGTGCATTTGACTTACATGGCATAGTTTGTTAAAACCTAGGTTAAGGAAATTTTCACTTTGATTTTTTTCTGAGAGATCTCTCTACCTAAAGTTGATATAAACTACAAAATAAAAATAAAAATCCTTAAAGGCAATGCAGATTTAAACACAAAAATCCAAAACAAGAAAACTAAAAAAATATGGGCAAAAAGAGAATACAGACACACAAATATTAACAACCAAAGTAAATCTAATGTACCTCTATTAATATGCAACAAAATATACTAAACAATGGGAACCATTATGAGTGGTATAGAGTATTGTTATATATAATAAAAGATTCAACTAATTAGGAAGACATAGTTCTAAACTCATTCACCTAAACAGGTAAAAAAATAATGAAGTAAAATTGTATAGAACTTAAGTAGAAATTGAAAATTCTACCACCAAAGTTGACATTCATGCAAATCTCAGTACATATTGCATCATGTAGACACAAAATTGGTAAGATTGTGAGAGTTCAACTGTAAAATTAATAAGATTGAGGTATTGAACATATACAGAAGGTTTTATCCAACAATTAGGGATACACTCACATTTTTATTATAGTAAAATATACAAAACAGAAGTTACCATCTTAGCAATTTTAAGTGTACTGTCCAGCTATACTAAGTTAATCCACGTTGTTCTGCTATCAGCTTTCAGAATTCTTGTCATCTTGCAAAATTGAGACTCTTATGCCCATAAAAAGCCAAATCCTATTTCTCCTCCCAACTTTTCACCCCAGCAACGACTATTCTACTTTGTCTCTACAATTTTGACTACTCTTAAGTGTCTTGTGTGAGTTAAGTCATACTACTATATGATTATACTTCTAATGGCTGTATTATTTTACTGTTTTTGGTAATACTTCACTTCTGTGGCTGGCTTATTTCACTTAGCATGTCTTCATGGTTTATCTATTGTGTAGCATGTGCCAAAATTTCCTTTGTTTATTATAAAAAACTATAATCTCCATGGTATATGTTTACCACATTTTATCAATTTAGTTGGTGGACACAGATTGCTTTCATCTTTGGATTATTGTAAATAATACTCTATGAAAATGAATGTACAAATATCTGTTCAAGTCCTTGTTTTTAATTTTTTGAGTATATACCTAGAAGTGGAACTGGTGGATCATATAATTCTGTCTTTAATTTTTTAAGGAATAGCTATAGTATTTTCCATAGGAGATGCACCATTTACATTTCTGCTAGTAGTGAACTGGTGTGCTAATTTCTTCACATCCTTGCCAACAGTAGTTGTTTTTGTTTCTGTTTTTATAGTAGCTATTCTAATGAGTTTTAGGTGGTATCTCTTGGTGGTTTAATTTGCATTTACCTAGTGGTTAATGATGTTGAAATTCTTTTCATGTGCAGCTGGCTATTTGTATATCTCCTTTAGAAAAATACCTCATCAAGTTTTTTGCTCATTTAAAAATATTTTTTATTGCAGCATTGTGGTAGTTCTTTATGTATTCTGGATATTAATCCATTATCAGGTATATGGTTTGAAAATATTTCCTCTCATTCTGAGAGTTGCCTTTTCACACTGTTGATAGTAACCTTTGGTGTACAAAAGCTTTAAATTTTGATGTAATAAAATTTGTCTGTTTTTTTTCTTCTGTTCCTTGTGCTTTTGGTATATTTAAGAAACAATTATCAAATCCAATATAATGAGAATTTTCTATTTTTCTAAGAGTTTTATAGTTTTATATCTTACACTTAGGTCTTTGGCCCATTTTCAGCTTATTTTATGTATGGTGTAAGATAAGGGTTTAAGTTTTCACAACAACATTGGTTGAAAAGAGTGTCCTTTTCCCCTTGAATGGAGAATTGGCCCCCTTGTTGGAATTATTTGATCATATATTGGAGTTTATTTCTAGCTCTCTCTTCTATCCCATTGGTGTATGTTTGTCTTTATGCTAATACCACACTGTTTTAATTATTTGTAGCTTTGAAGTGATTTTTGAAATCATAAAATATGAGACTTTCAATTTCTTTTTTTCTCAAGACTGATTTAGTTATTTAGGAACCACTGAAATTTCATATGAATTTTAAGGTGAATATTTCTATTTCTATAAACAGTATTGGAATTTTGATAGATATTACATTGAATTTATTGAGTACTTTGGATGGTGGTGATATCTTTACAGTGTTTGGGTACTTTGGGTGGTATCTTTACGAACTCTCCATTTACAATAATCTCTCCTCATACATAGTTTTGGCTTCTATGGTCTCAGCTGTGGTCAACTGTAGTTCAAAAATATTAAGTAGAAAGTCTCAGAAATAAAACTCATGAGTTTTAAATTGCGTGCTATTCTGAGCAGTGTGATGAAATCTCATGGTGTCTTGATAATCATCCTTTTGTTTAGTGTATCCATGCTGTACACAGTACCCACTCAGCAGTCACTTAGTAACCTTCTCAGTTATCAAATGAGTTGGTGTGAACACAGTACTTGTGTTCAAGTGACCCTTATGTAGTAGTCTAATCCTGATGTAGGCCACAACACTTACATCATCTCACTCCATCTTGTCACACAGGCATCGGATCACCATACATCATCATCAGAAGAAGGGTAAGTACAGTTCAAGATATTTTGAGCAAGAGAGCACATTCACATGACTTTTATCAGAGTATATTATTGTAATTGTTCCATTTTATTAGTAGTTATTGTTAGTCTCTTAGTGTGCCTAATTTATAGATTAAATTTTATCGTAGTTATGTGTGTTTAGGGAAACGCATACGTATATAGAGTTCACTGCTATCCATGGTTTCAGATATCCACTTGAGGTTTGGAATATATCCCCTCCAAGAAGAGGGGACTATCTATGGCTTCTTTAATTTAGTTTAGTAGCATTTTGTACTTGTTAATTTTACAAATATTTTGCCTGTTTGGATAATTTTTTCCTATTTTATTCTTTTTGATACTATGGTAAGTAGAATGGTTTTCTTAATTATGTTTTGGATTGTTCATTATTGGTATATAGAAATGCAGATTATTTTGTCTTTTTACTTTGTATCCTGCAGTTTTGCCAAGTATGCTTATTCTGACAGATTCGTGTGTACGTGTGCACAAGTAGGTATGAATGTGTGTATGTGGGAATCCTCAGGGGTTCCTACATGTAGAATCATATTAGCTATGAACAGCATAATTTGATGTCTTCCTTTCCAATTTGGATGCCTTTTCTTTCTTTTCTTTTCTTTTTTTTTCTGACTGCTGTGGCTAGGACTATCAGTGCTATGTTGAACAGGAATGACAAACTGGAAAACCTTGTCTTGACTTGTTCCCGAACTTAGCAGAAAAGCAGCAGTGAGTGTTAATATGATCTTCCATCTATTCCTAGTTTTTAAAAAGTATTTTTATTATGAAAGAGTGTTGAATTTTGTCTAATGTTTTTTCTATGTCAATTATTGCTGTTTTTCACCTTCATTCTTTAAATATGGTATATTACACTGATTGATTTTCATATCTCAAAACGTCATTTGCATTTCAGGAATAAATCTCACTTGATCATGATATATAATCCTTTTAATGTACTGTTGAATTATATTTGCTAGTGTTTGCTTGAGGATTTTTGCATCAATATTCATTAAGGATATTAGTTTGTGGTATTATTTTTTTGTAATATCTTTGGATTTGGAATCAGGGTAATATTGGAATCAGGGTAATATTGGCATCGTAGAATGAGTTTGGACGTGTTCCTTCCACTTCAATTTGTATATTTTGGTTTTTATGTTTGCTTGATGGTCCAATAAATTCCATCAGTCCCTTAGGTTCTGCTTACTTTTCTTTATTCCATCTTTTTTGCTTGGCTCCTCTGACCTAATAATTTCCAATAATCTGACTTCACATTTACTGAATTATTTTAGCCCGTACTTATCTACTGATGTACTCTTAGACTTTTTAAATCATTGTTTTTTGGCTTCAGAATTTGTTTTTTATAATATATTTTTGTTGCAATTCTCATTTTATTCATCTCATTTTCTTTATTTCCTTAATCTGTGTCCATTTTTTTCTCTTATTCTATGAGCATATTTACAACAGTTATTTAAAATCTTTTTCTACTATGCCTAAAGCCTGCATTTCTTTAGGGTTGGTTCCTAAAGATTGTCTGTCTCATTGAATGAACAATGTGTCCATTTATTTGTATGACTTGTGATTTTTTTTTTTTTTGTCAAAAATTGGGAAGTTGATAAAATACCCACTTTTCCCAATCTTTGCTGACTGTGAGAGAATTGGTACCTCTGATTAAATCCAGGGTCAAGGATTAACACATTTTCAGGTCTTCTGTGGGCATATATGTTCTCTAAATCTGCATGTGAATATTTCCCTCCAATTTCCTTATGTATAGATCCGCTTTAATTGTCTTGATTTCCCTAAGAGTCTTTTTTTTTTTTTTTTTTTTTTTTTTTTTGGGTACCGGGGATCGAACTCAGGTCCTTGTGCTTGCAAGGCAGGCAACAGAATCACTGAGCTAAATCTCTGGCCCCTATTTCCCTAAGAGTCTCATGTCTCATTCCTGCTTCTGGAACTCTATTGTATTATTCTGCCTGAGAAGTCTTGCCTTGATGTGTATGACTATGGAGTTTTGCTGCACTTTTCATAAGCAGTTTTCATGTTTTTTCATATTGCCATCCATGACTGCCCACCTCATAACCAAACAATGCTGCCATTCTTAACTGAGCTCTGGTTCAGATGCTACAGAAACTAGTCCCTTAAGCAGTCCTCAGGCCAGCATATTGCAAATAAATGTAATGCTTTTCCTTTCGTCTTAAAAGAGGGAATTGGGAATTGGACCACTTTCCTGCAGCAATGCCATGCCAAAGAGGGAGTAGGGCAAGGCTGAACAAAAGTACTACAAAATTTCTGCCTTTGGAGTGTAGCTTTCTCCGTTTAGCATTCAGTTGCTGTCTGCAGATTTTTGACTGGTTTCAGAACTTCCGCTAAACTCTTTTAGTCATCATTAGTGTTTGATATTTCTTTGGGGAAATGAGGGCTGGGAGTTTATTTTCCTACCATGCTAAAATCACTCAAGACATGCTCTTAAACATACACAAAATATTTACAAAAATAGATTGTCAATTCAAAAATCTGGTCTCAACAAGTAACAAAAATCAGTATTATAGTTAGTATATAGAAACTTCTATCACTACAGTGCATTTAAGGTCATATTTGATAACAGGAAGTTTTACAAATTTCTAGTTACATAAATTAACAGGTTAAAAACACAACTGAACTACTTTTTAAAAATTAAAAATTTCTGGCATAAATGCATTCCAGATTTTAAAAATACCAAAAAAAATGTAACATACTAGAATTCAATGACAATAATGAAAACTCTGGATGTCAAAGCTTGTAGGCTGCAGCTAAAATGGAATTTAGAGGGAAATTTATGGTCTTGAATGTCAATATTAGAAAACTAACAAGCTAAATAATACTACTCTGTCTCCAACACATAAAACAATGCTTGCCACATAATAGACACACAAAATATTTGTTGAGATAATTATTAAATAAACCTAACTTAAGAAATTGGATAGAGGACATAAAATCAACACAAAGAAAGTAGAAAGAAGGAAATAATAAAATATATTATCAAGATAGAAAATAAAAATATAGTGCAATGAGTCAACAAAGTCAAAAGTTGTTTCTTTCAAAAGTCTAATTTTATAGACAAACCTGTATCAATGATGGCAGTCAAATCCTAGCTTGAATCCCCTAGTAATTATTGTCTTCAGGTAAGCTGTATGTAAATGAGAGATAGTACTTATCTTGGAGTATTTTTTAAAGGCCTAAATTCAAATTCCCACATGCCCAGACTGATTCCTTCTTATCTTTCTCCCATGAGCAAGGAGTAACAGGGTGCCAAATTCATGATAGCTTTGTTTGATCTATCTCCTGTGTGGGTCTGCCACCAACTGGGAGAACCAAGTAGGAATTAGTCATAAGAACCACACAACAGATGAGTTCAAGTATTTGTTCAGTGAAGCATTTTGAGATGGAGATTGAGAATTTCACAGTCCCAGATCCACTGTTTTGGCCTATGCAATAAACATGGGAACACCAGTATCTTTTTGATATAATGATTTAATCTTCTTTGGATATATACCTACTAGCACAATTGCTGGATCATATAGCAGTTCTATTTTTAGTGTTTTGAGGATTTTCTATCATGTTTTCAATAATGGTTATACCAATTTACATTCCCACCAACAGTGTATGAATTAATCTTCCTGTGAATTGTTATGACCATTTGGTTTTTGTGTGTGTGTGTGTGTGTGTGATATCAGGGATGGAATCCAGGGCTTTGTGCGTGCTAGACAAGTGTTTTGCCACTGAGCTATATCCCTTGTGGGTTTTTGGGGTTTGTTTTTTTTTTTTGTCTTTTTGATGATAGCTATTCTAACTGGGTTTAGATGATATCTTATTGTGGTTTCAGTATGCATTTCCATGATGACAGTGAAGTTGAGCATTTTTTCATATATTTTTTGGCCATTTATGTCTTCTTTTTGGAAATGTCTATTCAGAACTTCTTAACTGCATTATTAGTGGGATTATCCTTTTTGTTTTGGTGTTCAGCTTTTTGAGTTCCTTATATTTTCTGAATCTTTATCCCTTGTCAGATGAGTAGTTTACAAATATTTTCTTCCATTCTCTATGTTGTCATTTAACTGTGCTGATTATTTCTTTTGCAGGGCAGAAGTTTCTTAGATTCATATTTCTCTATTTTTACTTTTGTTGCATTTGCCTTTGAGGTCTTATCTAAAAAATTATTGCCTATGTCATTGTCTTAAAGTGTTTTCTCTGTATTCTTGTAGTAATTTCATAGTTGTAGGTTTTCATTTAGCTCTTTAGTCCATTTCAAGTTGGTTTTTTATGAATAGTGAGAGAAAGGAATTCAGTTCATTCTTTTGCATATGTATACCCAATTTTGCCAGCACCACTTACTCAAGAGACTTCTTTCTCTGCTTCATGATCTTGGTGCCTTTGTCAAAAATCAGTTGGCTGTATGTATATGGATTAATTTCTGGGATCTCTAAACAGTAGTCTACATGTCTGATTTTATATCAGTACCATCCTGTTTTGGTTTCTATAGCTTTGTATTATACTTTAAAATGAGATATTGTGATGCCTTTGGATTTTTTTTTCTTCTTTCAAGATTGCTTTGAATGCATGAGCCACTGGGTTGAATCACTACTACCACGCCCCTCCAAAATTGCTTTGGGTATTCTGGGTATTTTATAATTGCGTTTGAACTTTAGGGTTATTGTTTATAATTTTGTGAAGTCATTGGTACATATTTTTATGGGGAATGCATTGACTCCATAGACCACTTTGGATAGTATGGTCAGTTAAACAATATTAATTCTTCTGGTCCAAGAACAAAGTATGTCTTTCTATTTGTGTGTGTGTGTGTGTGTGTGTGTGTGTGTGCTGTCTATAATTTGTTTCATCAATATTTTATAATTTCCATTGTAGAAATATTTTACATCCTTGGTAAATTTGTGGATAGTTTATTTTTTTGGAGCTAGTATGAATGGGCTTGCTTTATTTCTTTTTTCCACAAGTTCATATTGGTGTATAAAAGGGCCACATTTTTGTGTGTTGATTTTGTGTGTGTGTGTATGTGTGTGTGTGTGTTGATTTTGTATCCTGCAGATTTACTGAATTTATTAGTACTAATAGCTTTTTATTTTTGGTACTGGGGATCAAACTCAGGACCTTGCACTTGCAAGGCAGATGGCAGCACCACTGAGCTAAATCCCTGGCCCCCACTAATAGCTATTTGATTGATGGGGTATTTAGACTTTTCTATGTATGAAATCATGTCATATGCAGAAATGGATAATTAAACTTCTTCCTTTGCTATCTGGATGTCTTCTATTTCTTTCCTTTGTGTAATTGCTCTTGCAAAGACTTTCAGTACTATAAGAGAAGTAAAAGTGGACATCCTTGTCTTGTTTCAGATCTTAGAGGAAATGCTTTCAACTTTTCTCCATTCTGTGTGATATTGGCTCTGAGATTTCCATTTATAATCTTTAATATTTGAGGTATATTCCTTTTAAACCCAATTTTAATATTTTTTATCTTGAAGCAATTTTTAGTTATCCAGTGCTTTTTCTATACCTATTGAGATGATCGGATGGTTTTTGTCCTTCATTCTGTTGGTATGTTGTATCACATTTATTGGACTTACACATGTTGAACCATCCTTGCATTCCTGGAATGAATCCCATTTGATCATGGTTTATGACTTTTTGATGCGCTGTTGAATTTGGTTTGCTAATATTTTGTTGAGAATGTTTGCATCTATCTTCATCAGAGATACTGGTGTATAGTTTTCTTTTTGTTGTATTATTCTCTGGTCTTGCCATCAGGACAGTGCTAGCCTCATAAAATGAGTTTGGTAAAGTTTGTTCCTTTTCAATTTTTTGAATAGTTTAAGAACAATTGGTATTTTTTCTTCTTTAAATGTTTGTAGAATTCATCACTAATGCCATCAAGGCCTAGATTTTTTAAGATGGAGACTTAATTACTGCTTCAATCTTATTACTCAGTATTGGTCTCTCTAGATTTCCTACTTTTCCTTGATTCATTTTGGTGGTCTGTATTCAGGAATTAATTTCTTCTAGTTTTTCTAATTTTTAGCATATAAAATTCATAGTAGTTTTTAATTATCCTTGTAATTTCTATGGTATCAATTATAATGTCTCCTTTTTCATCTTTGATTTTGTTTAGGTGTTCTGTCTCTCCCCCTTCTCTTCTCCCTTCCCCCTTTCTTCTCTGTGCTAGTCTAGCTAAAGATTTGTCAATTTTGTTTCTTTTCAAAACCAATTATTTGTTTCACTGATCTTTTGTATTGTTTTTTAGATTTGATTTATCTCTGCTCTGACCTTTCTTATTTCTTTCCTTCTGCTAATTTTGGGCTTGTTTTGTTCTTTTCTAAATCTAATTTGTTTATTTGAAATCATTTAAAAAATGCTATAAACTTCCCCCTCCATACTGCTTTTTCTGTATCCCATGGATTTTTTTATTATTATTAAGTTTATTAGTACATTTTATGTATACAATATGATGATATTCATCACTAGGAATTTGTACCTTTACATGACATACTTTGGTTCTTATTTTTTTCCCATTCCCCTGCCCTCCTTTCAACCCCTCCACCTCTCCCTATTTACAAAAACTTTCTTTCCATTTTTTCCTTTTCTCATATTTATTCTTTTCCCCTCTTTCCTTTCCCCTACTCCTCCCACTTCCCCTTTTCTGCCTCTTTCACATTATCTATTATACATTTTGATCCTTATTTACACTTTTAGTTTCTCACACCAGAGAAACTATTCAGTATTTATACATGTGTCCTATTTATTTCACTTAAGAGTATCTTCTCCTTATGCATCCATTTAGCTATAAATGTCTCTAGTTTATCATTCTTTATGGCTGACTAGTATTCCACTTTATTAAAAAACCACATCTTCTTATCCAGTCTTCAGTTGATGGACATTGGGCTGTTTCCAAGATTTAGCTATTACAAACTGTATTGCTATAAACATGGGTGCACATATATCACTGTGATATGATTATTTTAATTCTTTTGGGAGATACCTAGCAGGGGAATAGTTGGGTCAAATGGGCACTCTAGTCCTAGTTTTTTGAGGTATCTTCATACTGATTTCCACAGTGGTTGCACCAGTCTACACCCCCACCAACAGTGCAGAAAGGTTCCTTTTTCCCCAAAACCCTGTCAGCATTTGTTATTGGTTGATTTCTTGATAGCAGCCATTCTTTCTGGGGTGAGGTGGAATCTCAGTGTTGTTTTCAGTTGCATCTCTCG
>NW_004624816.1:6876695-7053563 GCF_000247695.1 Heterocephalus glaber
CTAATACTGCTAATGTGAATGTAAAATGATAAAACCATTTTGGAAAACAATATAGAAATTTCTTGTGTTACTGTTAAGAAACAACAGCTCTGTTGTTAAGTTTTTACTTAAGAGAAATGAAAACACATGTTCACAATAGATTTGTGCGTACAAGTTGACTATCCCTTATCTGAAATTCTTGGGATCAGAAGTGTTTCAGATTTGGATTTTAAATCCACTTGATCTGCAAAGAAGATAGCTACTCCTTCTTTTTGGGGGGGTTCCTGTCACATGGAGTACTGTTTTCCACCCTTTAACTTTCAGTCTATGAATTTCTTTTTGAATTAAGTGTGTTTCTTGTATGCAGCATATTGTTGAATCTTGCTTCTTGACTCATTCTGCCAGTCCATTTATTTTGTTTGGTGAATTGAGACCATTAACATTGATGGTTATAACTGATATGTATTGACTTATCATTGTCACGACTTTTTCTTTTTGTTGGATTCTCCCCCTTTGCGTTTAATTTCTTGTTGTGCCCAACAGATTCCTTCTGCTGGGGTTCCTGGGGTTGTGATCCTCATTGTCTTTTCCTAGGATACTGTCTAAAATTTTTTCGAGTGCTGTTTTGATATTCGTGAAGTTCCTAAGGTGCTCTTTGTTATGAAAGTATCTTATTTCTCCATCGATTTTGAAAGATAGTTTTACAGGGTGCATCAATTTGGGTTGGATGCTGTTTTCCTTTAGGGCTTGAAATACATCACTTGAAGCTTTTCTTGCCTTGAGTGTTTGCATTGAGAAGTCTGCTGTGATTCTGATGGGCTTTCCTTTGTATGTGATTGTTTTTTTTCTCCAGCTGCTTGTAGAATTTTGTTCTTCTGTTGGGTTTCTGGGATCTTAATGATTATATGCCTATGTGTGAATTTTTTTTTTTTTTTGATCAAGGCTAATTGAAGTCTTATATGCCTCCCTTATCTGTATGTCAAGTTCTTTTCCCTTGCTTGGGAAGTTTTCTGTCATTACTTCTGTGAACAGTTTTTGTATGTGGTCTGCACTCTCTCCTGTTTCTTCATTGACTCCGATCAGTCTTAATGTTATTCTTCTTTGCATCGTCTAGCAGCTGCTGGATTGATTTCTCATAGTCCATTACTATTTTAAAGAAATTTTTCTCTTCCTGGTAATTAATTGCAATCTTATCTTCTATATCTGAAATTCTGTCCTAACATGGGCTCATTCTGCTGCATAAACTTTCAATGGAGTTTTTAACCTCCTGGAAATCTGTTTGCATCTGTTTCATGGATTCCATTTGTTTCCTATGTTGGGATTCCATCATGTTCCTCAGCTCCTCTATTTTTTTTTAACTGTGTCCTCTCTAGATTTCTTAATCATTTTGTGTACTATGGGCACAATCTCTGCTGTTATCTGAGAAATTATTTTTGATTTCATGTTTTCCAGATCATCTTTTGTTGCCAGTTCAGAGAGTCCAGGTGGTTGAGTATCACATTGTTCCATCTCGTTTCCCTGTGGGGTTGCCTTAGGTGTTCTGGAAGTCTGGTTTTGAGACTTGTTTAGGTGTTTTCTCATTTCACCAGATGCAGCCTACTGTGCCTTTGTTGAGGCAACTTTTTGGTCACCCAGTGGTCTTCAATTCTCAGCAAGCCACCGAGCAGCCTTTTCTGTGCTGCTCACCAGTACACTAATTCCTGGGTTCAGAAAGGTGTCCTTCTGGATCCCTAAGCTGACCTGTTGTTTGAGTGGCCTTCTGGCTGGGGCCTGTGCACACTTGGGATGGTATCTAGGGGTGCGTCTGGCTAGGGCCCCTATGTAGCTGTTGTCTGGGAGGGCCTTTGGCTGGGGGCTGTGCTCACCCAGTTGTGTGAGCAAGCTTCTGGCTATGGTCTTGCACACTTAAGGATGGTATCAGGGCAAACATCTGGTGGTTGCTTGTGTGCCTGTGCAGCTTTTTTCCAGGCAGGCCCTTGGCTTGGGCCAGTGTGCTCTAGCCTCTGGGGTCTGGGTGGAGCCCTGGCTGGGATCTGCTTGCAGCCACACCACTCTGGCCACACCACTGTTCCCCCAACTAAGGTGGTCTGGTGTGCCTTTATTCCAGAGATTATCTTCACTTTTCTGGTGGGCTTTAATTTTTATCAAGTAGCCTCAGAGAGGCCCTCTTTCTGTTGTTCACTTCTGCTCTATCTTCTCAAGCTCAGAACAATGTCCTTTATGACCCCTGTGACTTTGCAGTGTGGATCCAGGTCATGGCTTGGCACAGCTGTGTGTGTGTGTGTGTGTGTGTGTGCGTGCGTGTGTGTGTGCACACTGGTGCCTGTGCAGCTCACCTTGTCTGTGGTGGGGAGAATCTGCTCCTCGGAGCTCTGGGGCAGTGGTATGGCACCCCAAGAGGCTCACCTTGTCTGCCCTTGTTTTTGTAGCTCTTTCTGCCCAAGGTTCCCCAGTGCTTCTCTATGCTGGCTTTCTACAATGCTGGCTATTGCTTTTGTCTGTCCAGCAGCCCGTTCACCTTGGCAATGCCCTGTTTGAATAGAGCTCTATTTTCTGATATCCTCTTTGAGCTCTTTTTTTCAGAGTGCTATAGTTTTCAGAGTAGAGTTCTTTGATTTATTTTGTTAGGTTGATTCCTAAGTATTTCATTTTTGGGGGATGCTATTGTGAAAGGAGTTGTTTCTCCAGTTCCTCTCTCAGTCTGTTGTTTGTTTACAGAAAGGCTATTGATTTTTGTGTGTTCACCTTGTATCTAGCTGCTCTACTGAATTTGGTTATTAAGTCTAGAAGACTTTTGGTGGAGTTCTTGGGGTCTTCTATATAGAGTATAATGTCATCTGCAAATAATGACACTTTAACTTCTTTGTTTCCTATCTTCCTTTTTTCCCTTTCTCTTGTTTAATTGCTGTGGCTAATGTTTCCAGAACTATATTGAACAGGTGGTAATAGTGGATATCCTTGTCTTGTTCCTAATTTTAGTGGGAAGGATTTCAGTTTTTGACCATTTAGTATGATGTTGGCTGTTGTTTTTTCATATAAGGCTTTTATCAGATTGAGATAAAGACTATCTGTTCCAATTTTGTGCAGGGTTTTTATCATGAAGTTATCCCCTGTATATTATCAGACCATAGTGCAATGAAATTGGAGATCAGTAGCAAAAGAAACTACAAGAACTTCATAAACACATGGAAATTGAACAACACCTTCCTGAACAACCAATGGGTCACAGAGGAAATTAAAGAAGAAATTAGACAGTTTCTACAATTAAATGACAGTGGCAATACAACATATTGGAATTTATGGAACACAATGAAAGCAGTTCTGAGAGGGAAATTCATAGCAGTGAATGCCATATTAGGAAAAGAGAGTGAGCTGAAATAACCTAATGCTGAACCTCAAGCTTCTAGAAAAAGAAGACTAGGGCAAACCCACAGCTCATACAAGGGAGGAAATTATAAAGATCAGAGCAGAAATTAATGCAATGGAGACTAAGAGAATGATACAAAAAAAATCAAGCAAGGAGTTGGTTCTTTGAAAGAATAAACAAAATTGACAAACCCTTAGCCAACCTTATGAAAGAAAGGAAAGAAAAGGCCCTAATGCATGCAATTAGGAATGAAAAGGATGAAATTACAACGGACCCAGTAGAAATCCACAGGATCATCAATACCTATTTTGAGAAACTATATGCTAATAAGATGGAAAACACAGAAGAAATGGACAGATTTCTAGGTACATATGAATTACCAAAGTTGAATGAAGATCTAAAGATTCTAAACTACCCAATATCAATCAATGAAATTGAAAACACAATTAAAAACTTACCAATGAAGAAAAGCCCACATCCTAATGGCTTCACTGCTGAGTTCTACAAGACATTTAGAGAGAAACTACTGCTACTACTGTTTAAACTCTTCAATGAAACTGAAAGGGAAGCAATACTCCCAAATTCATCCCTGGAAGCAAGCATCACCTTGATCCCCAAAGCAGAGAAAGACCCAACTGAAAAAGAGAACTATTGGCCAATCTCCCTGATAAACATAGATGCAAAAATCCTCAATAATTTACTGGTGAACAGAATACAGAAGATCATCAAGAAGATCACACACCCTGACCAAATGGGATTCATCCCAGGTATGCAAGGATGGTTCAACATACACAAGTTAATAAATGTAATACACTATATTAACAGAGCCAAGGATGAAAACCATATGGTTATCTCAATAGATAGAGAAAAATTGCTTGATAAAATCCATGGAGTTTGATATACAGTGGTACCTCAGTTTGCAAACTTAATTTGTTCTATGATTTTGGAAAAGATGACCATGTTTGTGTTTGTGTGGGAAACATGGCTGTGGCAGTATTTGTCACCCAATGTAGAGTTTGCAAAAAAATACCACATGCTTATGTTTGCAAACCAAATTGTTCACAAACAAAAGTGTTCATGAACTGATGTACAATATTACTTTTATTTTCATTTGTTTCAAGAAATTTCTTTATTTCTCATGTAATTTCTTCAATTATCCACTGACATTTAGGAGCATTATATCAGTCAATGCTTATTAGAGAAACAGATTTAATGCAAGATATATAAACATATAAGAATTTACAAGTTGGCTTACAAAGGCCCATGCACTTTTCCCTCCAGTGTGAAAAAGTGTAGGTGGTCTTTCTGCATGCTGGAGACCCAAAGGATCCATTTGAAAGCCTGGAGCTCACTGTAGTGTCCATATCAGGAGGTTGCACTGGAAGGCTGAAGGCTCTGTACTGGAAGGTTGAAGTGTCTGTTCTGGAAGCTAGGAGACAACAGCCAAGTTGAAGGTGAAGACTGGAGGTCCTCTGAAGAAACAAAAGCAAGCAGCCTTCCTTCTTCGTTTCCCTTTATACCAGTCAGGTGACAAACCTACCCAGGTTGGATCTTTGGTCTTTAGTAAGTCCCCTCAGCCACACCCAGAACTATGCTGATCAAATTTAGTTTGGCATTTCTTACTCAACTTGACACAATCCGTTAACTATCACAAGCATGTTGTTCAATTTCCATGTATTTATATCTTTTCCATTGTTCTTGTTGATTTATAGTTTTATTCTGTTGTGGTGTGAAAAGATTTGTTATATGATTACAATTTTTAAAAACTTTAAGACTTTATTTGTAGCCTACCAGAATATTCCATATGCTGATGAGAAGAATGTGAACTCTGCTGCTATTTGGAGGAGATGTTCTATAAATGTATGTTAGGTCCATTTGCTCTACAGTATTGTTCCACTCAGATATTTCTTTGTTGATTTTCTTCTGGATGGTTTGTCCATCAAGGAAAGCTTCTTGTATTCCTGCAATGCAAATATTTGTTCACTTAAAGCTCTCCCATTTATCCCTTCATTCTTTTTTTTTCTCTTTTCTTTCCTTGTCTAATTGAGTTAATTCAAAGATCTGTGGTCAAGTTCAGAAACTCTTTCTTCTGCTTACTCTAATCTGTTCTGGAAGCTCTCCATTGTGTTTTTTATTTTATTGATTGAAGTTTTTAGCCATAAGATTTCTGATAGGTTCTTTCTTGTGATGTCTATCTCCTTGGTGAATTTCTCATTCATATCCTGATTGTTTTTCTCATTTATTTGTTTTGTCTATATAATCTTGACTCTTACTGAATTTCCTTATGATCACTATTTTGAATTCCTTTTTTGGGCATTTCATAGATTTGCTTCAAACTGAGATATATTTCTGGAAAATTATTGTATTCCTTTGGAAGCATCAGATTGGTCTGTCTGTCTGTCTTTCTTTTGGTATGTTCCTATGTTGATGCCAGGACATCTGTTGTAACTGTTGACTCTCAATTTTATGAAGCAGTTTTTATACAAAAATTTTTTTTATTTAGCTAGGATACAGGGTATCAGTTGGATAGGTGCTTAGGGTTTATTGCCTCTGTGTGTAGCCTCTGTGTGATTCAACTGTTGTAATGTCAGCAATATTTATGAGCACCTCAGTAATCTAAGCTGAAGTGGTTTGTGAAAGTGGTTGTATGACTTTGTAGTGGACATAGGCTTTCAACGGTGCTTGTTCTCAGGTCCCTTGATGATGGCACTGGGGCTTGGGAAAGCAGTTTCCTTGATTTTGTTGGTTTGGAATGTGGACAAGACTATCCCTAGGTCTCACTGCATAAGCATAGGTAACACTCATGGTGGTGGCACCAGCAGCATGTTCCCAGAACCACAGAATATGAAGATCTCATGGGATGAATGTAGGAGATGCCTGAACCTGTGGTACCTGTATCCACAGTTCTGGAGCTGTGGGGTGGGATGGAACCTTTTCCAGGTCCCAAAGGATGAGCACAGGTGGTGCTGGGTTCTGTGGCACTGGTAACTGTGGAGTCAAGGTTGTGGGATGCAAAGGAGACCCTCCTTGGGTCCTGTGGGGCTATCATGGCTGGTGCTGAGGTAGTCAATTTTCTTGGAGCTACAGGATCTGGATGGGACCTTCTCTGGGGATAAATGCAGCCAATGCCAATGTTTTTGGTATCAACAACTGCTGTCCCAAGGCTGGAGACTATGGAGGAGAGCTTCCTTAGGTCCCCTGGGGTGTGTGCAGTTGATGTTGAGGATTGTAGTACTGGTAATCATGTTACTGGAGGTTCAAAACTTGGAAGAGACCCTCCCTTGCACCCTGTGAGGTAAATGTGAGTAGTGTCAGGGTTTGTGCCTTTGGTCCCTGAGCTTCAGGATATGGATGGGAATATACCTAGGTTATACAGGGTACACACTTGTGCGGCTGGAACTTATGGCATTAGTAGCCAGCCATTTTCTGTACCAGAAGCTGTAGTCTCAGTGCTGTATGCCAGGAATGAGACCTTCCCCAGTTTTGTAGGGTGAGCACAGTGGTACCAGTATTTGGGGTACTAGCTGCTATATTCCTGGAGCTGCGGAATGTGGCTGAGACTGTCTTCAGCTCCCAAAGGATGGGGACAGATGATGCCAGAGCTTCTTGCACCAGTAGTTACAATCCTAAGGACATGGCCTAGAAAGATGATATTCCCTGGTTCCTGCATGGCAAGTGTGGGAGGTTAAGCTTGTGGCCCTGACAGCCACTAGACTTGAATCTGCAGGACACCAAGGGGCTTGTTCTCTATCTGTGAGGCATGCACTTGTTTAAGGCCTTTGGTAGTTTTAGGGGACCAACTGCTAATGCCTAAGGCAAGATGGCATCTAGCGGTGGCTGTTGTAGAAGGTTGATTTCTGGTGGTTGGGGAGTTCCTTCTTTGGATCAGAGCATCTGCTTTAATACCAGTCAGCTCCCCTAACTGGCTTTTAAAGTGCGGTAGGACTGTCATTCTCCTTCTGTTAGGACTGTGGGTCTGCTGCCATAATGGAGTTGCTGGTGCTTTCCTGCTTACCTTTCCCCAGCAATGTGTAGAGTCAAGTGTCTCCACCTCCTGATCCAATGTTGAAATTGCAATTTACATTGCATTTTTTCTCTAGTTGCCTTTTCAACTCTCCATGCTGTTTAAGGTTCCTATCACTACCTTACTGACTTCCAGAGTTATCCCTCTATCATTGCCCTCAAAACCTGTTTTTTCCTTTGTTGCCCTGTTTTTCTATGTGGTAGAGTTGTTTGCTGGACACCTCTATTCAATCATCTTTGACTTAACTTTTGGAATTTCTTTAGATTATGATTTTATATAAAATCATCCAAATTTTATATTCAAAATCTGCATTCAAAGTATGTTTATAATATGACCATTTCTCCCCAAATCATTGAAACACTCACTGACCTTCAAGAAGATGCCCTATGCTCATCCCGTGGTTTCTTGCATTCCCTGGACACAGTGTGAGAAGCACAGACATTAGGGAATTCACAATGATGGTGAGTGGTGGGAACTAAAGCCCCGTTTTATGGATTAGAGAGATGGAACTAGAGAGGTCAAATAATTTTGTGAAAATAGCAATCAAATGAGAACAAGCAAAAGCTATTTATTCAGAACTTGCTAGGGAGCTGGTCATTGTAACTTGTGTTTGGGTAGAGCCTTGCAGGCAGGCAGAGGACTGGAAAACAGGGAAGGCTGCAAGCGTACCCTGACTGGTAACTGTCGGCACAGAGAAGCTGAAGGCTGGTTGATTAGAAGTGAACAGCCTATGTGACTGGTTGGGAGTACATATTTGGCTTTCTCTGATGGGTCCCAAGTTGTAAGCAGGGACAAATATTAGGAAAGCTGTCAGTTATTCATCATGTCCTGGCCATACTGACCCAACTGTTACAGAAGTTAATTGTTTGCTTCCTAAACTGTCACTAGAGCTAGCAGTCTGACTTCTGGGCTCACTATTGCAAATACAGGGTTAGATTCCTGGGCAGGTTGGTGGTCAGAGTTCTGTTTATGGATGATCTGGCAATTGTCCATTTGTATATTCAGTCTCTCAACTAGTGAAAGGTGAATCTATCAGTGGCAGACCCAGGACTTGAACCCACCTTCTTTATGTCCAAATCGTAATAACTTTCCCACACCCAGGCAAGCTATCTTGAACCCAGGTAACAATTGATACTGTCTTCCAGCTAAATACTGCTTTTTTTTTTTTCTTTTTCAGTGACTTTCTGTTTTACTTGTTGACTCTAATTAAAAACATGTATTTTTGGTGAAGCCAAAATTATTATTATTATTATTATTGAGATAATTAATTGAGTAGATCAAAATAATTACTTTCCATCCCAGCCAGAGTTTCTATTTTCTTTTCCTTTCCCTCACTTATAATATTTGGGTGGGATGGAAGGGAGGGAGCATGGTCAGTGAGTTTCTAAGAAAATGACTGGAAAACAGATTGGTAACAGACTCATCACTCGGGAAGAAACTTAGCTGCATTAAGGACTGGTTTGTAAGCAGGACATTGGTGTGTTGTCTTTCAGCAGCCAGAGGAAAATAGGGGCATTAATGTTAAGCAATTAGTTGCCTGTGAGTGAAAGGAGATGCTCAGCAGGGTGAGATTTGGAAAACAATGAAATTGCGGTATTATGGAGGCTGAGCAAATGCAAAGGGCTGGAGCCCTGAACACAACAGGAAAAGAGCCCTGAAGAGACATCCAGGGACCCATTCCCTTTACAATGGGGAGCGCCCTGCCGTGATAGATAAGTATTAGAAGTCACACTGTTCACACTAAATAGGTGATTTGGCTTCAAAAAGTGACGTGGAAGAACGTTGTCTGGGAAAGGTTTTATCTTAGGCTTTCAGTGCAGTATCCTACGTTGAAACAAGGAAGGTAATGAAGTGATACTATATCCTTGAGAAAGAAATTGAAGAAGAGCACCCAGGAATACATTAACCTGCTCATAACTAATGAAGGGTGAGCATTAATGTGATAGTTCTCTCTGGGCTCCCGTGAGAGCTCTGGGGGATGTAGCTGCCCCATCACCACCAATGAAAAGAGCCATTTACACAATTTCCTGGTAGCTGTCCCTTACATTTGTTTGCTTTTAAGTATTTTGAGGGAACAACCAAATTGGAGTATTTGGTTTTGTCTTAATTATACTCAGAGGCATTCTGCACAGAGAAATGAAGGGTGGAGAGCCTTCTACTAAGTGTTGGAGTCTCCTGAATTTTTTTCCCTTTGCTTGGTTATTTATTTCCACAGACCCTTTGAACCACCTTCCTCCTCCCTCTACCACCCACTCCTGGAAAAAAGCGTTGCTCTACAGTGTTGATCTACCTAGAGCTCCGGTAGAGTTGATTTTTTTAAAAGTAGAGGTATAAAGGCCCAGTGTTGAAATCAGCCCTTGAATTTGAGAGCAGATAGTGCTTGTAGCTTATTCTGTACAACCAAGAAAGAGACTTATCTGTAGTAAGATGTATCTCTTATGTTGTACTCACTGATAAGAGAAAGTGATGGCAGGATATTTGTAACCCTAAGTGTGCTATCCACTCTGAACAGTATTAGGGATCATAGCGTACTTGTTCGAATTCTTATGTGAAGTAGTTCTAGTTATAAGAACTAGATAAGGTCATGACAAAGAGTCCAAATAAAGGGAATCAGAAATAATTTGTATGTGAGTAGAGCCAGAAAAATCTTCCAACAGGTTATATAACAAAAATCAAATCACTCCAGCATTGCAAGACAGTCCATATGCTGAGTCATTTTAGGAAACAAGACAAAGGGCTTCAACAGCCATCTACTTTATTTATGCTTTCTGGTGGGAAATGGAAATACTGTTAAGAGTATTTACAGCTTCAAGTGTGCCCTGTGTGGAGGCTGCTGGCATAAGTATGCTTGTTAGGCATGTTAAGATGAGTTGTTTTGTGGTCTGATATATGGTCCACTCTAGAGAAAGTTCCATGCACCGATAAAAAGAATGTATAATTCTGCTGCTCTTGGATGGCATGCTCTGTAAATGTCTAAGTCCATCTAATCTATAGTAGAGTTTTACTCTGATGTTTCCTTGGTGATCCTTTCTGTGGGTGATTTATCCATTGGTAAGAGTGGGATACTGGCATCCTCCACTATTATTGTATTGGTGCCGATCTCTCCTCTTAGATCTAATACTACTTGCTTTATAAAATTAAGTGCTCTGTTTGAAGCATATAGATTTATAATTAGTGTATCTTCTTAATGAATTGATCTCTTCATCCTTATATAGTAATCTTTATCTTTTTTATTGGAATCTTAAAGTCTATTTTGTTGGGTATACGTTATCTATTTCTGCTTGTTTTGGATTCTGTTTGCTTGGAATATCATTTTCCACCCATTCACTTTCAGTCTGTATGTGTTCTTACTGGTGAGGAGAGTTTCTTGTAGTAGCATATTAGTGAGTCTTGATTTTTAATCCATTAAGTAGTCTATATCTTTTAACTGAAGAATTGAATATGGAGAGACCTATATTTACATTCAGAGTTATTCATGAAAGATATGTCCTTGTCATTTAAAAAAATTTTCTCCTAGTTGCTTTGAATGTTGTTTTCTTCAATTCTTCCTCTTATTCATCCTTGTGGTTTGGTGGTTTACTGTACTGATAATGTTTGATTCTTTTCTATTTCTCCTATGTGTAGCTACTCTTCTAGTGGGATATAGGCTTTCATATGCTGTCACGATGGTCGTTATCTTTCTTCCACTTCTGGATGCAAGACTTCCTAAAGCATCTTTTTAAGGTCTGGTGGTCTGAATTCCCTTTAGTTTTTGCTTATCTTGGAAGGTCTTTAATTCTCCTTCCACTCTGCAGAATAGCCTTGTTGGGTATAGTAGTCTTGGTTCTTAGTTATTTTCTTTCAGGACTTGAAATACTTCATTCCATGCCCTGGCTTGTATGGTTTCTGCTGAGAAATCTGCTGAGAAATCTACTATTAGCCTAATGGACTGCCTTTAATGTGATTTTTCTCTCTTGCAGATTTAAAAATTCTTTCTTTGTCCTACATTTTAAACAGTTTGACTACAATACATCATGATGAAGCTCTTTTCTGGCCATGTTTATTAAAGTCCTACAGACTTCCAGTTCCTAGACGTTCATGTCTTTCCCAAGATTAATTTTCTGTTATTATTTCATTGACTAGGTTTTTGATGCCCTTAACCTTCATTTCCTTGCATTTGGGTATGCAGTGATGCAAATGTTTGAGCCTTTCATGATGTTCTAAAGATCTTATATACAGTACCATCTTCATTCATTCTTATTCTTATTTCTAGCTGAATGTGATATTTCAGTAGGCCTGTCTTTAAGCTCCGATAGTATTTATTCCATTTGATTTAGTATGTTCTTTAAGGATTTCCACTGAATTTATTATCTGACTCAGTTCTTTATATCTGTGATTTGAGGTTCTTTGTCAAAATCTCTATCTCTTCTGAACTTATCATTTTTGTCTGGCTTTGTCTTCCCAATGTCATTTAACTATTTACCTATATTTTCATGGCTGTTAAGGACCTTTTTTAAAAAATCATTCTTTGAATTATTTATCAGAATTTCATCTACTTGCGTATCTTTGGAATCTGCTACTAGAGAGTTATGAACTTTAGGAGGTGTCATACTACCTATTACATATATTTTGTGTTCCTATGTTGGGGTTTGCTCACGTGGTGAGAGGGTTATCTCTACTGCTTTCATTGGATTGCCTTAGTAAGGAGCTTTGTCTTAAAAGTATGTCTTGGGGTTTTGCCTTACTATGAAATGTGGCAGTTATTTCCAGCAAGGTACCGTAGTGTAATCACCCTGTGGTTTCTTGGGTTGTGATTAGTGAGTTTAGGCACAGCACGTACCATACTGGAGTTGGAGAGACCCTCGCTCCCTGAAGTTGTACAAGAGTGGGGACATTCTAGTGGTTCGGGTAGGTATGGTTTTAAGCAGCAGACAATGGGGTGCTCCCTATGTGCTTGGTCCTGCAACAAGAGTGGTGGCCCCTATTAGGTGGTATGGGTTTATTCATGCCGTGTCCATATTGGCCCTGTCACTTGAATAGATCTCTAGCAATGACTATTCTGGTAGTGAGAGTCCTGACGCACCCATCCTCTGATTAAACACTGGTAGGGGACCAGGTGCTTCATGAGGAGAGGCAGGGGCAGGAACCACAGTGTAACTACCCACGGTAGCCTTTGCACCAAGTCTTGTCAGTAGTGCACGATCACACAAGGCACAAGGGTGACTGATGCAGAGGACCCGGATAAGAGTGGATACAGGAAAAATTATGCTATTGCTCTCTGATGCTCCTGGGGGTGTACCCACCCAGAGCAAGGCCTCAGTGTCCCCCTACAAACACACACATGTTACAGATGTCTGTGGATGGTGCTGTGGCCGGGACTTCCCCTACAAATTCTTTCTCACCAGGGATCCGTAGGAGTGGGTCACAGCTGAAGCAGGCAAAATTCTTGAGCTGAGCTGTTTCAGGCAAGAGTGAGAGTAGAATGAGGCTGGTGCCACCTGAAGCTTCTTTCTGAGCCTTTTTAGTCTGTGCATCTCGGAGGTAGATCTACTCCAGGGCCTTCTGTATGTGGAGGAGCAGCAGAAACTGGGTTCTTTCTCTGGCTCTTAGTGACAGATGCCTGTGTACAGTGCTGGGGAAGGGTGGCAGGAACTGCACTGTGTAATGGCTCTTAGACCTGGCCCCATGTGAACCCACATGTGACTGTTCGCACCCCAATCTCAGAGCACAGGCTCCCCAATCCTGTAGTTCTTATGGATGTCGCCCTCCTTCCCTTCCACGTCACAGCACCCATTCCCCCCTGCATAGCACTTGTAGTACATTTGTGTTAGAGTCACTCAACTGAGCCATAACTGGCTTGTGAGGCACCACCTGCTGAGCCAGAGTAGTAGAATGTTTGAGGTCCCAGAAATAGGGCTGTGCAGGTTTCTGGCTGTAAGGCAGACCAAATTCAGACAATTTAGCTTCTCTCTCAAGATGCTCCATATAAAGTCAAGACTAAAAAATCAGTGGCATTCCTGTACACAAATAACAAAATCACTGAAAAAGAAATTAGGGAAACAACACCTTTCACAATAGCATGAAAAAAAATGAACTACTTAGGAATCAGTCTAACAAAGGAAATAAAGGGCCTATACATAGAAAATTACAGTACTCTGAAAAAGGAGATTGAAGAGGATATCAGAAGATGGAAAGATACCCCCTGCTTTTGGGTAGGAAGAACCAACATAGTGAAAATGGCCATACTGCCAAAATTGTTATACAGATTTAATGCAATCCCAATCAAATTACCATTAGCATACCTCATAGAACTAGAGAAAACATTCCTAAAATTAATTTGGAACCAGAAGAGACCTAAAATAGCAAAAACAATTCTGAGCAGTGCCAGGGATTTAGCTCAGTGGTTCTGCCACCTGCCTCGAAAGCACAAGGTCCTGAGTTTGATCCCCGGTAACCCTCCCCCCCACCAAAAAAAATTCTGAGCAACAAAGGCAAATCAGGGGGCATTACAATCCCTACTTGAAATTATACTACAGAGCCATTGTGATAAAAACAGCATGGTACTGGCAAAAAAACAGAACTGAGGATCAGTGGAACAGACTAGAAGAGGCAGAAACAGCACCGAACACACTCAGTCAACTTATCTTTGGCAAAGGGGCCAAACATGTTCACTGGAAGAAGGATACCCTCTTTAATTATGCTGGAAGAACTGGCTTGCTACATGCCAAAGACTAAAACTAGACCCATGTCTCACCACACACTAAACTAAAGTCAAAATGGATCAAAGATCTAAATATTAAAATAGAAACACTAAATCTGCTGGAAGAGAGAATAGGCAGAGCTCTTGAGGGCAGGGGTAGGCAATGACTTCATGAACAAAACCCAACTACATGGGAAATACTGCAAAGAATCAAGAACTGGGATCTCATCTTATTAAAAAGTTTTTGTACCACAAAAGAAATCCCCAACACAGTGGAGACACAACCCACAGAGTGGGAAAAATTTTTAACCAGTAGCCCCTCAGATAAAAGACTAATTAATATCCAGAACACACAAGGAATTGAAAAAAATCAGATCCCTCCAAATTTAAAGACCCAATTCAAAAATGGGCATCTGAAATGAACAGACACTTCTAAGATAAAGAAGTAGAGATGGCAAACAAATATGTGAGAAAAATGTCCAACATCACTGGTCATCCAAGAGGAGCAAATTAAAATGATACTCAGATTCCATCTCACTCCAGAAAGAATGGCTGTTATCAAGAAATCAACCAACAACAAATGTTGGTGAGGCTGTGGGAAAAAAGGAACCCTTCTGCACTGTTGGTGGAAATGCAGACTAGTGCAATCATTATGGAAATCATTGTGGAGATTCCTCAAAAAAGTAGGATTAGAGGTCCCATTTGACCCAGTTATCCCTCTTCTGGGTATCCTCCCAAAAGAATTAAAAGCATCATACCATAATGATATATTCACACCCATGTTTATAGTGACACAGTTTGTAATAGCTAATTCTTGGAAACAACCTAAATGCCCATCAACCGATGAATGAATTAAGAAAAAATGTGGTTTTTTAATGCAATGGAGCACTACTCAGCCATACAGAAAGATAAACTTGAGACATTTATAGCTAAATGGATGTAACTTGAGGGTTACTCTTAAGTGAAATACATCAGACACATGTGTAAATATTGTATTGTCTAGTGTGAGAAACAGGATAAATAAGGACTAGAATGTATAATAGATAATATGAACTGGGATGAAACTGTTCAAAAGGAAGGGGACACTGAAGGGGCAGGGGAGAAAAGGAAGGGAAAAGAAAAAAATCGATAAAAGAAGGAAAAAATGGAAACAAAGCTTTTGTAAATAAGAGGGGAGGGGAGGTTAAAGGGAGGGAAGGGGAATGGGAGAAAAAGAGGAATCAAGCTGTATCTCATACAGGTACAAACTCCCTTTGATGAATGTGATTGTTATGTATATTTAAACTGTACCAATAAAATTAATTTTTTTAAAAAGATGCTCTAGGCTATAGCATCCTAGGTATTTGCTGAGACAGTAAGTGAATTCCTTTTCCAAATCCAGATTATTATGCAGACTTTGGGTTTTTTATTTAGGCTGTAAGCCTGAAACTGTCCAACTGTCAGAATATGAGCTGGTAGTTTACTGGGACTCTCTTTTTCAGGGTGGCAGCTGATGGAATATTTTATTTCTCTTGCTATGCTGCTGTCCCAGGCTTTTGGATTTTTAAGGTTTTAGTTTCTCTGCTGCTGTCCTGTAGTCATTCATCCTAATATGCAATTGCACACCTGTTGCTTTGGCTCCTTGTGGAGGAACAGGTGGGTATTGAGTGGCTCTGCTCTCTCTCATGTATCTTTGTCTTGTATTTTTGAGTTTGCCTATATTTAATGCCGTGGTGAAGATCTTTATAGGTCCTGCCTATTTTGGAGTTCTGCAAGCCTATTCTACATGATGGCTACCTCTTTCCCAAGATTAGAGAAGTTTTCTGCTGTTATTACATTGAATAGATTTATTTGTGTCACTATCTTTAGTCTCCTTGCCATTGAGTATCTCCAGAATGTGGCTATTTCTTCAGTGTTGTCCCAAAGAATACACTCTTATTTTTCTCTCCTCCTTTCCTTTTTCCTTTTCACCTGCCTGCCTGCCTGCCTGGCTACCTCCCTCCCTCCCTCCTCCTTCTCTCCTCTCTGTATGAGTTTGATATTTCAAAGACCTGTCTTCAAGTTCTGCTATTCTTTCTTCCACTTGATTCAATCTGTTTTTGAGGCTTTAGTTGCACTTTTTTTTTTTACTTACTGAGCTCTTCATTTCCAAGATCTCTATTTGTTTCTTTTCCAGAATCTCCATCTTTTTGCTGAATTTTTGATTTACAGCCTTCCTAATTTTATTAAACCATTTATCTGTATTCTCTTGGATCTCATTGAGCTTTTTTCATAATCATTTGAATTCTTTATCAGGCATTTCATCCATTTTGATTTCTTTGGAGTCTGTTGCTAAAGAGTTATTACATTCTTTAGAAGGCATCGTAGTTCTTTTTTTCTTGTCTTACGTTCCTACAGTGAGATTTGCCCATCTAGTAGGTTGATATCTCTACTACTTTTATGTGGTAGCCTTCTTAGTAAGTGGCTTTCTCCTGAAGATATGTATTGGAGTGATGGTTTGTTAGGCAATATTGGCTTTGATTCTAGCCAGGCACAGTTGTAGTCTCCCTGCAAATTTTTTAGCTGTGATTCCTGACTTTTGGCTGTGGTTGGAGAGAACAACTATCTGTGAGCCACGCAAGAGTGGGGACAGTCTAGGAGTTCAGGCAGGTGTTGCTAGATAGTGATGGGTGAGGTGTACAGGAGGTTGGCTATGCCTACAATGGGAGTGGTGGCCCCTACTGGGCAACAGGGCTTCCCTCTGCACCGCTGATGCCAGCTCTGCTCCTAGCAAGGGTCTCTGGCACTGACAGCATTAGCAGTGGTGAAGGGCCAGGAGCACTTGCCCTCTGAGTCAGTCAGCGGGGGCAGGAACTGCAGTAACTACCCCCTGTGGTGCTCACAGGAATGGCAGTGTCCCCAGTGGCTCACGCGCAGTCCTGACCTCAGTGCACAGTCAGACAAGGCAGGAACCACACTGGGATGGCAGTAGGAAGCGTGGTGCTCCTGTCTATGGTGTTGGTGAAAGGGCCCAGCCAGGGACAGGATGCTTGCCAGAGCCAGGCAGTGTCACACTTGGTCTTCCTCTTGTGAATGCCCAGGGGCTGGACAACAGCTAGAGCCACAGGGTTGTTTAAAGGCTCCTCGGCACATCCCTGTGGGCAGGGCAGCAGCAGGAACTAAAGTGTTCCCAACACCCCCTGAACAATGGGCACCTGAGCATGGCACAAGAGGGAGGTGTGGTAGGAACTGAGTGCCACCTTCAGTCCTAGCACCCACAGGGGTCCACACATGCTGGCCATGCCCCGGTCTAAAAGGGCAAGCTCCTGATCTTCTGATTCTTAAGTGTGATGCTTTCTGTTCCCTTCTGTCACAATCCTTCTCCCCTGTACTGCAGGTCACCAAGTGGGATAGGGTCAGACTTGCTGGCCCAAGTTGAGCTTGTGAGGCAGCTAGGCCCCGAGCCAATGCAGCACAACGTCTGTGGGCTCTGAGAAAGGAACATGCAGGGCCTTCCAAGCTCAGGAGCAGCCCAAATTCAGACAATGGTTTCCTGTTCAAGATGGCTCCTTACTACAGCACCCTAGGGAGTCACTGGGAGATGCTTCGAGCTAGGCTGCTGTGCAGATTTCAGGCTACTTACTCGAGTGCCAGTAAGCCTAGGAAGACTGTAAACCCTTCTAGTAGTGAAGATCGCCAGCATCTAGTTTGCTGGGACTCTTTCACCACTACCCCTACGAAGGGGAGATTTGCCCTCTCCTGGCATTGGGGCCAGGATGACAAATGCCAAGGTGTTTAGCTTCTTACTATGCTGTTGTTCCAGAACCCTGAATCTCACAAGGTTGTCTCCTGCTCATCTTCAAGGCTCTCCCACGATTACTCGCCTAAAATGCAGTGATACACCTGTCCTTTGGGTTGTGAAGGGAGTGGTGGGCAACTCTGTTGTCACTGTCCTCTCAAGATATTTAAAAACATTTCACTATATCATGGGCTGCTACTGTGGATGTTGACACATTTCATTAAATTTGCAAGTAGAACCAAATATTCAAGGTCTCTTAAGTGACAGGCAAATTTTGTCAGATTTATGAACGGGGCTGAACCTAAAAGTATAACAAAAGAACTACATCCTCTGATTGCAACTTTAATACAGTGACTATAACTTTTTTAAAATCCAAAGTGTTGAAATATGGCATTCTTATATGCGAAATCCAAAGTACAAATAATTTAAAAAGCAAAATAATATATAATAGAAAACAAGGAGATTTCTGCAAATGGGAAGGAGACCAAAAGAGGACAGACAGGGAGGGGAAGGGAAAGTAAAAAGATGTGTTACATACAAGTACCAACTCCCCATGACAAATGTAGCCATTAGGTACTGCACATACGTACTAGTAAAAGTTAAAAAAAATTTTTTTAAAAATCTAGTTTAAATCTCAGAAGTCTTTTTTGGACACAGACTCTGCCTTTGACAGACCACATTTATTGTTATCTCTAGAGTGGGCTGGGCTTGGGGTTTCCCTGAACAGCCCTTTTCTGCAGCTTGGGATTTTTACCAACATACTGTATTTCTTATATAATCACATACTTCTTTTATAATCTCTTTTTTTAAAAGCCACTTAGAAGCTCTCTGTGATAAAGTCACACTGGCAGTGAGATTATGTGTAAGAAACATATGGCCTGGTGCCTGGTGAGTATCAGGTATCAATTATTTAAGAACCCATCATTTTTCCCGAATGAGAGAAGGGGGCATTTTACTTCAGAAAGAAACCTCTAAAAGCCCCTTCGCTGGGCGTTTAATGTTTGAATGGAGGAAGATCATTATTAGACCTGGCCTCAGGAGTGTCATTTAAGTGACCAGATGATGCTTCTTCCTGTGGTCCCAGTTATGGAATGTGTTTGACTTGCAGTTTCAATTTGCATGTCTCTTGAGTCTTAAACTGGCCAAGAAAAATCAAAGGATGGAATGAGTCTGGAGTATTTGTTAAGCATAAAGGAGCCTGATTTTTGTAATGAGATTATCCTTTATGTTCTTTATCATTTCTTCATTCTGCAGCTAAGGGTGGTGTAGATCCACACAGTGCCTCTCCCATATTTGTTTCCTGAAGTCTCACTTGGCAAGCGGAAGATGTTCCCCATGCAGTTAGAGAAACATCTCTTCATCCCAGCCCTCGGGAGGCACTGGGCAGCTGGCCTTGTGAATGGGTGGGTGGGTCTTCAGCTGGTCTCCATGCTCAGTGCCTTCCAAGGGCTCAGTCCCAACATCTATACACAGCAGTTCTGGCTGAAAGCTCATCCTCAATTTTTCCAAGAAAACCCACATTCAAATTAAGTGTAGTTATGAAAAAATACAATTTTAGATACAGTCTACTCAAAAGCTAACATTAGCCATCTAAGTGATACATACCTGGTCACTAGTAAATAGCAGATATATAATTCTTTTTCCTTAAAGAGTAAGACACAGAGTGGACTGCAGTTATTGGTAAAATGAATTTATTAAAATGCTCGTAATTATAAAAGAATATTAAAATGCAAAGAAATTAACAAACATTAATTACAAATTTTACATCTTAGGCCACAGTGTATGAAAAATGATGAATATTTCAGTTATGCTCATACATTAACTTTTCAAACACATTATAATATGAACATAAGAAAATAGTACAAGATATGTTTCACCAACAGATCACTTTCTGTCCCCTATTGTGAATTAATGTTCTATGAAATTCAAGATATATGTGCAATAAAAAGGGGAAAGTTTGGTGACAAGTATTTTATAAGATTGTCTAGTTTAGTTTTACAACAAAAATGATGGCTTTCCATTTCTGATGAAATATTTAAAACATCTGAGGGATGTTTAAAGAAAAAAAACCCTGAGTATTTGGTCTAATGCTTCAATCCACTAAAATTCACAGGCATTACACATGGAAAGCTAAAATTTCTCTAGTGGTTAATACTGGACAGGTTGAGGGCCAGATCTTCCTTCTCAGGCCCACTGCCATGCCCCATGGCTTTTGTGTGCAGGTGGCCGCCTCCACTCCTCCCTGCAGATGCAGCCCTCTAGTCTGCAGGCAGAACTCCCCATAGTTCCCCACTCTACATCCCACTCACAGGAAGACTGCTGACATCATAGGAGCTACCTGGGTCTCCATGGCAACTTAGCTCTTTGGGCATGTTGGCAGTGTCGGGTGTCACTTTGCTGCTTTTTGAAATGTAGAGGAATTTTTTTCACTCCTGTCCACAGCAGCACTTTTTAAACTATGAAGAGGAATCTCTCAGCTGGGGCTAAGAACACATAAATGCACATTTCTTTTAAAATCTATCATATATACAAAGAGATAAGGTAAAGACATTGAGAAATTGCCAAATCTAACACTAGGAGATAGTTACACACTTCTGAGAAGAGGAGAGGTAATAAGAAATGACACACACTTTCGGGAGCTGTCTCACGGAGGCTGGGCAAGGGCACAGTGGCGGCCCCTCTAGGACAGGTGGAAACAACACCATTCTCTCTGGTGGGAAAACACTTATGTTTCCTTCCCAGTGAGGTAGGCCTCATGGGACCTGTCCTGGGCACTCTGACCACACTGTTAACATACATTATCAAGAAAGGTAGTGAAATGTCCCTGATTCACTGGGACAATTCAAAAGCCCAGAATACTGCTTTGATGAATTATACACATTATGCATATGGCACATACACACTTTTTTTAAGAGTTGAAAACATTCATGGCAGGTACAACTCCAGTTGTGATCTGGAGTTAAGCTACTTTATTACACAATCCTTTTGAGTCTGGTCACTGAAATATGTTTCACTTTGCTGTTAGGTTTGGGACAGATTGGCTCCTGGGGCACCCGAGGATTTAATAGCATCCCAGAGGGTAGCGGGGCCCATCCACGGACATGATGCAAACTGCCTCCTCCCCCATCCAGCACTTAGTGCAGGTCAAAGGGGAGAGGTGCGTCCCTGTTAACTGACACTTATAAGGAGGTAAAGCACAGCAAGCTGCTAGGGTGAGTAAACTGAGGGCAAGATATGCACAGTGGTGCAGGAGGTCAGCAGGAAGTGACCTCCAAATGACAGGGTTTGTGACCATCCTCCTCTGTTACCCTTAACTACCTGATGAGCCTTAGAAGAGGCTGGACATTCAAGTCTAGTCCAGTCTTCTTCCATGATGAGCAACAATGTGGGTGTCCTCTCATCTCTACTACAAGCATATAATTATCAACAAGTAACTGGGCTCAGTGTAGGAGGTTGGATGGTGCAAGGAAGCCACAGTCATGATATGGCAGGTGCTTTGGTATATTTATCGCTTTGGCATACAGAAAGAGTCATACAGGATTCCTCCCCACACAAGGTTCACAGGACTGGCTCACAATTAGGACACTTGCTATCTCCTTGACCATGCACAGTATCATCATGCCACAAGGGCTACATCGTGAGCTATTCACTAAGGCGCTTGGTGATTTGTAATAAAGCACCTCCTGTATTTAGAGAGGAAAAGTCAACTGGTAGGAAACTGAGGGGCTTATCTTTTCTAGACCATTACGTTGATAAAAATGTAATTTTAATCATTCAGTTATCATTTTTTTCCTCCAAGAAACTACATATCTTTAGAAGAGGTAAATTAATTATCCAGATCAATGTGAGTTACAATTCTGTAACTTTCCTTACTTTTGTCATCTTATTCCCTTGAGATCTACAAAGCAGTCAACATTAATTAGGCACAGAACATTCTAGGAATGCTCCTAGCAGATAAAAGGTGTCACTGTGGATTAATACAAACATGCTTCAAGACTCTGCTATCTTCATTCCAATTAAGAGTATTTCTTTGAGATAGAAAGAGGCTAGAATGAAGACTGAATCTATTTCTTATTAAATTAGGGCTTCCTTTCTGTGCAGATATGATAATACACCTAAATATTGTGAATTCTTGAATCTCTTTGCCACTGAGCTATTTTTTAATCACACAAAAGCTATTAAGGTGGAAGCACATCTCATCTTTAACGATGGTACTGAAAAGAAAAGTCAACTCTGGAACAGATTTGGTGAGGTGAAGAAATGAAACATTACCTAAAAATAAAGGAGACCATGTTTGAGAACAGAAAGGAATAAAAGTAATCAAAGAGAAAAATCTGTTCTGCTTTACAAGGGGTGGCTTTTAAGCACCATAAAAAGACTTTCTCTGTGTTACTAGAATTCCAATTTATCAAAAAAGGTAACATTAGGCTTTCCAGGTGAGAAGTTTTATGCCCTTCTTGATCTGACTTTTACATTTGGCAGTTCTTGCATCACTGGCTGAAACTGAAAAATGTATGAAAATGGCAACAGTTAAGACTCATATTTGCCAGACTGATTTAACTTAAACATTCTCATTAGCGATTCATTACATTTTGACAGAACTAAATTCTTTTTTTTTTGGTACCGGGGATCGAACTTGGGTCCTTGCGCTTGCGCAGCAGGCAGCGAAACCACTGAGCTAAATCCCTGGCCCCAGAACTAAATTCTTTAAAGCACTTCTCAGAACATAAAGCTCTTATTCTGATTTTGGTCGCAAGTTGTTATCCACCACTTCTGCCATCTTCTGAATTATAATGCCCATGTTTTTTGTTATGTGACTCTCATGAAGCAGCTTCTGGGTTAAGTATTTTTCTCTCTTGATTTTGCTCTTCGTGCTTTTTGATACATCTGGAATTGCATAGGAAATGAAAAATTTCACAGAGTAGATGACATGCTGTAGGAGAGAAGAGGGAAAGCGTCAGGCACTCTGGGAAGGAAGCACGGAGTCGCTTCACTGCTGCTTGTCACAATGGCAGGGTACCTGGCCAAGGTGGGGGACGCGTACACGTCCTGCTTACGGCCAATCTCTGACACCACAATGCAAGGATAGCATGGCTCTGCCCAGCAGCTATAATTTGTTACTTTAGAATTTAGATATTATTCAATTAGTAGGAAAGAACATGTAAGTGGGGATTAGTGTGGCTATGCCTACTTGATTATCACAAATGGATTATTTGTGAGGTTTTTAAATATTTTGATACTGAGTCCCTTATATATTCTAGTGATTCCCTTATATATTCTAGTGATTAGTACTTTATCAGCTATTGTGTCGGTCAGCTGCCCATTGCTGTACTCGACACCTACAACGTAATGCTCTTTTAAATGTGCTGTAGATCAATTTGTAACACTTCGTTGAAAATTTTTATATCTACGATAATTGGGAATTTTGGCCTGTAGCTTTCTTCTTTTGGTTGTATCCTTGTCTGTGTTTGATAGGGTAACTGCTGATCTCATGATTTTAGAAGATTTTCTTCTGCTCAATTTTTTGGAATAATTTAAGAATTGGTGTTCTTTAAATGTCTGGTAGACCTGAGCTGTGACATCATCTGGTCCTGGGCTTTTCTTTGATGGGAGAATTCCTATCACTGATTCAATTTCATTATGCAGTATTACTGTGTTCAGGTTTCCTATTTCTTCATGATTCAATTTTGGTAAAGTGTAGGTGTTCTAAAATTTGTGTATTTCTTCTGTCATCACATTTCATTTTATTTAAACAAATACAGGTGCAAGATCTTATTATCTGCAAACAATGAGAATCTGCCTTCTCTCTTTTCAATTTGGATGCTCCTTTTCTCTCTTGCCTGACTGTTCTTGCTAGGATTTCTAATCCTATGTTGAATAAAAGTGTTGAAGGTGTTGAAACTATCTTTTCCCAGAGTTAAGTATTCTCTTTTTCTTAGTTATTCTAGTTAAGGGTTTGCCAATTTTATCTTTTCAAAAGAAGTTCATTTCATTCTTTTGTGCTGCTGTTTTAATTTCAATTTTGTTTACTTCTGCTCTGAACTTTGTCCTTCTATTCACCTTGGGTAAGTTGATTTTTCTGCCTTTTCTTCCCAAGTGCTGAGGATCAAACCTAAGGATCTTTTGCATGCTAGGCAAATGGTCTCCCACTCACCTACATTCCAAACCCCACGATTTTTCAACTGTTTTGATACAGGTGCTTACTGCTATAAACTTTATGTCTTAACATTGGTTTTGTTGCATGTGATAGATTTAGATACATTCTGTTTTACTATCATTTTTTCAAAACATTTTAAAATTTCCTTCTTAATTTCTTCATTGTTCCTCTGGTTGTTCAGGAGTACGTTTAATTTCCATGTATTTGAAAACTCTGCAAAGTTTTCTTTTTTTTTTTTTTTTGGTACCGGGGATTGAACTCAGGACCTTGAGCTTGCAAGGCAGGTGCCGGAACCACTGAGCTAAATCCCCAGCCCTTTGCAAAGTTTTAAAAAAATTTGTTGAGGCATAATGGAATGTCCTGTAGGTGTCTGTTAGGTCCATCTGGTCTCAGGTGCAATATAATTCTGTTTTTCTATGGATTTTCTGTCTGAATGATCTGTCCAGCACTGAAAGTAGGGCGTTAAAATCCATGACTATCATTGCATTGGGGTCTGTCTCTGCCTTTAAGTATACTGATATCTGATTTACAGACAGTAGTAACTTGGTTCACGAACTTAATTCTTTCTATGATTCTGGTTGGAAACCAAATTGGTCACGAACCAAATCAAATTGCCCCAACAAGGCCAACATTGAACCTAACCACTAAATTTGATTCGGTTCTTGTCCAATTCAGTTTGTGACCAGAATCATAGAAAGAATTACGTTCGTGAACTGAGGTACTACTGTATTTAGATGCTCCAATACTGGGTGCATATATATTTATAAAGGCTATTTCTTTTGGCTGAATTGACCTCATGATCATGATATAATGACTTTCCTTATCTCTTTTACTACTTTTAAAAGATATGTTTCCCTAGGAGCCAAGGAAGTTTCAAGGAGGACTGAGTAATCAGTTCTGTCAAATGTTGTTTGTAAGTTAAGTAACATAATGGTGCAGAAGGGATCCTAGGAACTTAGCGACACGACGGCTGTTGGGAACTGTGGAAAAAGCATTTTCAGTGAAGTGGTAGGGACAAAAGCATCACTAGAGTGGGCATATAAAGAAAGAGGAAGAGGAAGAATAACAGACAGTAAGCACTGACCCCTCTTTCAAAGGTACTGGCCACAAGGAAGAAGAGAAATGGAGCAGAACTACTGAGGTACATAGGATGAAGAGAAATTGGTTCCTTTGATGATGAGGAGCAGGAGGAGGAGGAGGAGGAAAAAGGGTAAGGGTGGAGAAAAGAGGTTTTTTTTGGTTTGTTTTGGTTTTTGAGACAGGGTCTCACCCTGTAATTCAGGCTGGCCTTGAACTCACTATGTAGTCCAGGCTGGCCTCAAACTTGCAGTGATCGTCCTGCCTCAGCCTCCCAAGTGCTGGAACTACAAGCGTGTGCTACCACGCCTGGCTAAAAGAGGTATTTTTTTCTTTCATCTATTCCTGAAGAAGGCAATACTTACAGATAAATGGATTTTCTGTTATGTCACCTTCCATTTCTGGGTTAAAGCCAACATAGTGTGATGCTGTCTTTTAAAAATACATTGCTAGATTTAGTTTACACTTTCTAAAATGATCTCTGCATCCATGAAATGAGTGAGATTGCCCTTAATTTTTCCTTCTTTCTTTATTCTTGTCTGATTTTAGACCTAGACTTAGCATCACCGAATGAGTTGGAGAGGATTTATTTGCTTTTTTCCCCAGTCTCTATAAGATTGAAATGATCTGTTCCAAAAGGTAGCACTTTCATACAAAACCATAAAGCCTGGTATGTTCACTGTGGAATGATTTTTCAGTTACTCAAAATTTTGTTGTAATTCTAGGTTTGTACTACCTTCTATAGCATTTTGAAGATGTCTGACTATATTTGTTACAGTTTAGATTTAAAATATCACCCAGAAGTCTCAAGTGTTCAGAGATGGGGTTTTTGATTGGATGATGGGAACACTATACTCATCAATGGATTGAAATGCTGATAAATTTTTGCTATTAGGAGGTAGGGTCAAAGGGAGTGATGTGGAAGGGTGTATTTTTGCCCGAGCTCTTCCCTTCTTTCCTTTGGCTTTTGGCCACCATAAGGTGAACACCATCCCTCAGCCATGGCCCTTTGCCATGATCTTAGTGCCTTGGAGTCAGCTAACCATGGACTGGACCCTCTGAAATGATAAGCCAAAGTAAATCTCTTCTCTTTTAATTTGAGGGTGTCAGATATTTTGTCCCAGAAATCAGTGGAAAAGCTGACTAATAAAACACTCTTTTGGGCTCACTGTTGCTTCTTTTTGTTTTTCTACAGGGTCTCACTATGTAGTTCAGGCTGGCCTTGAACTCACTATATAGCCCAGGCTTGCCTCCCAAGTGCTGGGATTATAGGCGTGCACTACCACAGCCAACACTGTTGCTATTAAAAAGTCTACTCTTGCTCTAATTTCAATTTTTTGTCAGTCATTTATCTCATTTCTCTGGTGTGCTGCGTTTTCCTTATGTTTAAGTGTGGATTTCTTTAACAGTTATTCTGCTTGATATAGAGCAGGCTTTCAGCTCTGAACTGATGTTTTCATCTATTCTAGAAAATGTTCCTCTCTTCCATTACCCATTTTCTGCTTCCATGATTTTTTTTTTTTAACCCAACTGTAAAGCCTCAGAATTTGTTGACTAGTGTTTAATTTAGTTGTAAGATCCTTCTCTGAGGAAGAAGTATAAGTAACCAACAAATACATGAAACAATGTTCAACATCTCTGACCAGTAGAGAGATGCAAATTAAAACAATGCTAAGATTCCATCTAATACCAGAAAGAAAGGCAATCATCAAAAAACTCAAAGAATAACAAATATTGGCATGACTGCAGTGAAAAAAGAACCCTCCTACAACTGTTGGTGGAATGTAAAGTAGGACAACCATTACAGAAATCAGTATGGAGATTTCTCAAAGAACTGAAATTAGAAATTCCATACGATCCAGCTACTCCCCTTCTAGGTAACTTCTCCAAAGAGCTAGAGACATCACACTATGCTGATACATGCATACCCATGTTTACAGCAGCACAACTCATAAAAGCCAAATCCTGGAAGCAGCCCGTATACCCATCAACAGATGACTGGATAAAGAAAAGGTGATATCTATACACAATGGAATACTACTTGGCTATAAAGGACACATTTGAGATATTTTTAAGAAAATGGGTGCACCTGGAAAATACAATGCTGAGTAAAATAAATTAGACGCACAAACTTAAATACCATATAGTATCTGAGTAAGGCAAAGGACAAACAGCACAATAAAGGATGGATGGAAGGAGATAAGGGACAGATCTCTTGCAGATGGGAAGGGGTTCCAGAGAATGTGGGCAAGAGAAGAGTGGGAAGGGAAGGGGAAACAAGTAGTATCAAGGTATGCCACGTACAGGACCCTAACAGCCTAAATGAATGTGAACGTTGTATGTCATGACATGAGATAGATAAGATTAATTAGATCAACTAGAACAGAAATGGGGGAAAGGGGATTTAGAGGAGGAGGGAGGCAGACAGAAGGGAAGGGGATTAAGAAAGAATCAAGCTGCATTATGTACAGGCACCCACTCCCCAAGGTGACTAAATTGCAAACGTGTACCACTTAAAAAAAGAAAACTTAACCTATAAGTGGCGTAAACAAAAGGGGTTATTTTTCCACATGAATTCTGAGGCTTTGTAATTTGGTAGTCACTCTAGAAAAGAAGTTGGCTAGATCAACTGACAATTTATACCTGTCTTGGTTATTTTTCACAGCTACTTAATTTTAGGGATGTAAAACCTACTGTAAGAAGTTGGTGTATTATAAAAAATGCAACAGTTGAAGAATAAGAATAAAATTATCTGAATGAATAAAATTATCACAGTAATAAAAGTTTCCTGGGTGGACAGGTCACATCGTAAGCTCTTTCCCAGTCCAACACACTCCTCGGTGTCCCAAATTTTAAAAGGCACTTGGTTTTTAACTTTTAAAACAGACACCCAAGCCAGGCGTGGTGGTGCATTCTTGTAATCCCAGCACTGTGGAAGGCTGATGAAGGAGTTCAAGCCCAGCCTGGGCAATTTAGTGGCTTAGCCAGACCCTGTGTCAAAATAAAGGGTTGGGGATGTAGCTCAGTGTGAAGGCCCTGGGGTCTAATCCCCAGTACCACAAAATAGAACAAAGTAAAAAAATGAAAAAGCAAAAAAAAAAAATTTCACTTAGAGCATTATGAATATGCCAAACCAAATTAATACATTTCCTAAAATAATTCTTAGCATGCAATAAGAAACCATACATTTTGGCCTGGGATTTAGCTCAGTAGTGCTGTGCCTGCCCTTGCAAGTGCAAGGTCCTGAGTTCGTTCCTTGGTACAAAAAAAAAGAGAAAACATACATTTTTTGGGGGGTACCAGAGATCGAACTCAAGACCTTGCACTTGGCAAGGCAGGCACAGTGCCACTGAGCTAAACCCCCAGCTCCAAGAGAACATGCATTTTAATTTGAATTGGTAATACGTATAATATAAGATCTACAAATATGTGGCCTTAAAACTATTTCAAATATACTTTTCCTACCTCCATGACAATGACAAAAGCCAGCTTGGCAGCAACTACATGCCAGTAGTAGATGTTGTGTTTATATTCTTGTGGGTGTCCAGGTGGATTTCGGAAATCACGATATCTGGAAACAAAACAGTCATATTAGGGAGGCAATTTTTTTGATCAAATACTGTAAACAAGAGCTCTATTTTTAAGTCTTTTTTTTTTTTTTTTAAAAAGTCATACTTGATGCAATGTTCTTTTAAATTGGACAACACATAAATTTTCTCCTACAGCTCAATTTGGCAATAAAACTCTGAAAACAATGACTCCAGCAATAACTCATTAAACACATAATCAGAAAATGATGCTAATAATGGATTCCATCTGTGAAAGAATCTATCTTTATAAGAGAGGAAAATTTAAAAAAATTGTGGGACCACAGCTTTTTCCTTGCTTTCTGAAAAGAGTATAAAACCATTTAGCCTATTTTCAGGATCATGTTTATAAATTTATTTATAAAATGGTATCATGAGAATTGGTTCAGCCATGGGCCCATTGCTCCCTATTGAGGACATGGCCTACTTGTTAGAATTTTTCTACCTAATTCCTTGTTGTGAGTTGCCACGTGTTACTATTGTCAGAGGACCTTTCTCAGGTAGTACATCTCTAATTTCTTGCCCATAATCTATCAGACCTAGAAGGGATTTTTTGATGAGATTTATGTAAAGTAATAATAGACAGATTCAGTGTAGAATTCTAAAGTGGCACTACTACATATAACTTGGAAACATTTGTTCTGGGCTTATTTCTGGTTTATGGGTTGTGTTATTGAAAATCTGAATCAGTGAAGGCTTTGAAGAGTTGGACTAAATGAATTTTAAAGTCTCCTTTAGATAAGTTAAAGATATGAGAAAAATCTATGACCTGTAGTCAACAAACTATCAACTGGTACTTTAGTTAGTATATACCCAAGAAAATACTACCAGCCATTAAAACCAATGCAGAGAACTTTGGAATACTTTTAGAAAATACTGCTAGGTATTTATTAAGTGAGGGTGATACTATCTCTGAGCTTCAGTTTGTGCTTATATACAAATTAGTCCTGGCACTTAAATTATCTTGGCTTCTAGAACTCTTGGAGTTTCTTCATTTATAATATATAAAACTTTCTCCTGGATCAGTCCCTCTGTAACCACTTGGAACTCTCAATCTTGCTTTTCTGGTTTGGTTTGAAAATTCTAGCCCTAATCTTATAAATTTTAGTATCTTTGTTTAGTCTGATTGCAAAGAAAGCTACGGGGGCAACCCATTTAGGACCCCACCTGTCTCCCAGGAGCTACTCTTATTCCCCATTCCTATTTCCCCAATACATTTTCCTTCTCTTAAAAAAAAAAAAAGAAAAGAAAGCTATAGGAAAATGTATCTCTAGCAACTGAAGTAACACCAGATAGAATGACATCGCAAGAAAAGCTCTTCTCAAGTGAAGTGAATTCCTTAAAAAATTAAAGCAGGTAAGGCAGAACTTGCCTGCATGTGGTATAGTTACCAAGCCCAGAGTATGACTCTGGCTTGCTTTTGTCTTTGAAGTCCGAGATGTTGAAGATAGAGAGAGTATTGTTGATGTAGCCCTCCATAGTGTAGTCAGCATGGTCTCCATAGGGAGGGATGGAGAAGGACCAGTAATATACCAGACGGGGAATCATGTCTGATGTGAAGGCAATGATCATGGCCTATTTAGGGAGGAAAACAATTGAGCAAGCATTAATTTAGAGTTATTACAGTTATGGCTAACAAATATGCTAGAGTTACTGTTTTCATCATGTTGATTTTAATAAAATATACAGAAATCATAATTCTTTAAGTATGAAATGTATATATGTCCTAAAAACCCATGGGCAGTAATTCTTTAAAATTAGTGGCTGTTATATGAGTAATGGGTCTCATTCTGGCAAATCTGTACATGCACATAACACACTCTGATCCTCCCCTCTTCCGTTACCCCTCTTCCCCTTTCCTGCCGAACCCCCCTCCTCTTCTCTCATAGTCTCCCTTCTACCTCAAGTCTTTAAAAATATTTTTTCTAGTTTCCTCATATGCTAGAAAAGACACACTATTTAACTTTCTTAGTCTGGTGTATTTCACTTAACCCAGTGGTCTCTGAGCAGAAAATTTAGAGTATTTCTTTCTGGTCTTCAATGCAGTTGAAATGCAGAGGCCTGAGAGCTGCTTCCTCTGCTTTGAAATATAATACCATTTACTCAAAACAACTGTGAACTGGGGTAATGTGGCGAATTTAAGAGGCCTTGTATATACTATGTAAATTAGTATTTTTTTCCAAAGTTAGAATTGTCAACCTTAGAAACTCTATAATTTTAACACTTTTGTAGATAAAACTAAGGCCAATATTTTGAAAATACTTTGACTTTATACAATTCCTTTGTAGAGTGATGCAAAATCGATTTTTTGTTTTTATATAAAAACAGAATTTAAGCTGCATAAAATATATTTTCTCATCTAAATTTAAATGACAGCTTCAAATTCATACTCCCCTACCCTCATAGTATCTAGACTTGTTTAGACAAGTCAACCTACAGCCTGATTTACTTTTTTTTTTTTTTTCCTGGTACTAGGGATCGAACTCAGGACCTTGCGCTTATGAGGCAGATGCAGTGCCACTGAGCTAAATCCCTGGCTTAGACTGATTTACTTTAAATTCAGTACATACTTGTTACTTCATTAGAGAATAAGAATTTTTTTACATAAAATATTATGGTAAAAAGAAATTATATTGAGGTTGATCCATTTACAAAGTCAAGAAATGATGTCAGTTTTGTTAGATCTAATATCTATGCCTCCAAACTTGCCAAAGATTAAATGGATACAGTTATGAAAACTGTATTTAGCTATATACAGAAAACCTTAGTATATTTTTGTATAAAAGTAATAAACAGTCATCATAAACCTGTGTCTGTCAGACATCCATTAGGATACAAAGCTATTATGAGTTCCATAAATTTTTTTCTAAAATTCTTTAATTTGGGCTTTAAATTCTCCCATTTGTAATACTTGAGGGATGGAGAAAATATACTGGAAACCAAATTCTATGTGAATAAACAAAGTGAATGAGTCATTAAACAAGCAGAAGAACAGACGTGTTTCTGGCTCAACGTGATTTTTAATAGTACTCATCTGAACATATGGCTTAAACACAGTGAGACTACAAACCAACAAACAAGATCTCAGGCAAAGCAAGAAAAACAATTAAGGAGGTTTTCTACTGCAAATTTCCCCCACAAGAACCAATTTTGTCATTTCCTTCAATGTAAAAAAGTCTGTGTGTGTGACTGCCTTTTGGTGATGAAGTGAGGCAAGAATACTGTGTCCTTTTCCAGATTCGACTAGATTAAATTTGCTGGTATTATTAACTCAACTGTTATCTTTTTGTAAAATCACCTGCACATGTGCTTCAGGAAGCTACAATAATTCCAACAAGGAAGATAAGTCTATTGTCTTCTGACAAGATACCTTTCCCCTTCAACCGAGCTGCTTGGAGAGATGTGCTGCAAGAGCACAAATAAATGCAGTGTGCTTCATTTCTCATGCTGTTCTGCACACAGTTTTCCATTTATAGCAAAATAAATTAAAATTGGTCTTCAATAGCAGATGCTCTGGCAGATACAACAATGTCAATTCAGCTTATTTATTGAACCAGCAGCTTTAAAAGGGGTGATTTTACACCAAACTCCTACTGAATGCCCACTCTCACCCCTGATGGCTATTCTTTTCCTCTTACGTACATTAGGCTGTGGACATACACAGTAGGTATTTGAGGGCTCGAGGTCCTATATGCAAGGGGACACATACACATTCAATGCCTGCATACATATTTACATACATAGCCGCGTGTATGTGTGCACACTGCATCATGGAAGTGTTAACAATCCTAGTAATATGGAAAAAAAGGTTATCCATAGTTTAATCAATGACAAATCTAATAAGCGGTTTTCCTAGGGTAAGTTAGAAGAAAAAACAACTATTGGATAAGACCCAGTAGCACCAATTAGCCAGTGTGTGTGTCTGTACACAGACCCAGTTGGAGAAGCCTTGTAATCGCAGCCAATCCTCCATCTGTGCTAATGGAATGGAGCCATGGCATGGGCTCTGAGAAAAGGTGCCTGATACAATCAAACCAGAATGCTTGAGGAATGGGGAGGATGAGTCAATTACATTTTCTGGTTGCTGAAGGTCAAACAGAAACCCTTTTAGTTTCAAACCTTACTGCTGAAAATTTTCTTAAATCACACAAGTCCACGTTCCTGCTCTGTTTAGTGTACTATAGCATATTGAACATGACAGATCCATTCTTTATGACTGTGGAACTTGAAAGGCCTTGCTGTCATATTTCTGAACATCTGTCTTCATATGGAAGCACAGTGGATGTTTAGGGTACGGTATATGCTATTTGGGTGAGAGGAAACCAACATACCTTGTAAGTTGGTTTTTATGTGTGATTTGCAACTTTCTCCAAAAAGTAGAGACAGCATGCAATTCAGATAATTTGAGGGTTCTGGGGTGGAGGGTTTCACATAACTTTTCTTGTGCCTTTAGTTGGGGTACATGTCAGAGTCCTCATGGAGTCATTGTTAATGACATTGAATAAAGAAAATAAAATATCATGTGTAAATACCAAATAGTTTCTCTAGTGTGAGAAACTGAAAGTGTAAGGACTAAAAGGTATAATAGATAATGTGAAATAGGAAGAAAAGGGGCAAAGGGGAAGTGGGAGGGGTAGGCGAAAGGAAAGAAGGGAATGGAATTAATAAGAGAAAATGAAAAAATGGAAACAAAGTCTTTGTAAATAGAGAGGGATGGAGGGGTTGAAGGGAGGGAAGGGGGAAAAATAAGAACCAGGAGAGATTATGTAAAGGTGCAAATTTCCAATGATGAATGTCATTATAGTGTACACCTAAAATGTACCAATAAAATAAACTTTAAAAAAAAGAAAATAAAGTATCAGCTAACATTCAATAATGACTAGGCTCCATGCGTTCTATGCATTAACTCAGTGAACTCACTAACCACTCTGTGCAGGGAGGTAGTCATTCTACAGATGATAAAATAAGTCTGTGAAGTGCTAAGGCCTGGTCCATGATCACACAGTGCTGGGAAGGGGAGCTCAGATGTACCTGAATCTACAGACTGAAGTACTGAGGAACTTCCCTCTCCAGAGCTGAGCCCAAAGGCAAGGAGAAAAGGCTGAGGACTTGGGGCAAGTGTGTGTTTAGAAATTAAAACTGGGAAATAATTTCGTTGGGGAAGCTGACTGGGTGAGATTGGCAGTGAGCTATGGGGGCAGAGGGCACTGGTTTTAAGGCTATTTCCAGGGAAGGAGGTCCTCTGATGAGCTGGCATGAAGATTGCTATGCCTGAGAACTCTGTTAGCTGGTACCAAAACAAAACAAAAGACTGTTCACATTCAATTAATACAGGCTGTAAACAACTAAGTGTGTCCCCTCACAGCCAGGATGCAGGGCACGAAGCTGCTTCAGCCAAGAGTATGGCTAGCAGAGGCCTAGTGGCAGGGTGGAAAGAGTGTTGAGACTCATCCTTAACATGCCATTTTAAGAACTCCTGCCCTAGAGACAAGGAGGGTAACACACAATCCGAAATGTGCAAAGTGTTTATACTTCATCAAGGTTATTACAGTAAGTTGGTATTTTGGAACATATAGTAACATATGGTGGAATGGTCTTATTTTACAGTCCTGAAATACTAAATGAACACATTTCTACCTACATTATGAAAGCAGTTTTTGGTAACTCCTCTTATAGTCATCTGAGGATTAGAAGTGTTAGTACTTATTACCATTATTACTATATTTCTGTTGAATAAAAACTTTAGCAAATGGGCAACAGTGGTGCCTCTGTAGGAGGTTTTGACTTGGTACATCAAGAATAATAGTTATAAACAAAATTTTAAAAGAATAACACTTGAATTCCACAGTATATAATTATATTGTTTGTATAGATGATAGACCTGGCACCATCCTCCCATTTAAAAAAACATTTGATTCCAGAGGCAGCCCTAATGCATCTTGGGGCCTTTCAAGGTCTCCACCCTGTGCAGCCTATGTCTACTCACATTGGTCACCACAGCCAGAACTGCTATTCCTTGCATGATGGGCTGCCATGCGCCGATGTCTTGGGCTTTTTCTGGCACCATGCGTCTAAACTGGGTAGTCAGTTTCCATGCGTCCACTCTTATTTCCAATATATTGTTCACCAGAGCCAACAAGGGAGCCAGTGGAAAAGAGGCCACAAATAAGGTGACGAACCCAAACTGAACAACTGTCAATGGAACGGACACACATCATGGAGTGGTGGATGGGCAGACAACACATTTCCTTTACTCTTATAAAGACAAAGGCAAAGAACTCAGTCTCAAAGAGAAAACATCCATGTTCAATAACAGCCATTCAACAGTGAAACAATTTAAACAAAACACAAATATGAAATCTCTCAAAAGACAACTAATTACAGCTTATTTCGTTTACATAGACATATTTAATAGGAACAATATATTGAAAAATGTTTAATGGTAATGAACTTGAGACATTGTTATTCATTCTTAATGCTGAGCTAAGAGGATATTGGCAGATGGTTTGTGACTTAGGGTTAAAACAAAAGTACCACTGGGAAGCTATGCTTAGAGAATGTTGGAGGGAATATGCTGAAAAGCAGCACAGAAACAGATCCCTGTAAGTCGGTGAATGCAAGTGCAATAAGAACACAAATACATGGATCAAAAGGGTCTTGCTAAGTCATAATCCTCCTTTAGAATCTCTATTGCGATGCTGTTGCAATCCACATGGTCACAGTAAGTCAAGAAAGTAGTGGTGGCTTAGAAGTTCTTTTTCTTTATTTGAAATTTACATGACCTAATATAAGTAGGGCAGCCAATTTGAGAGTAGCTATACCATAGAGAGCAAGAAGAAAGCAAGAAAGCCAAAGACCTAGAAAATAAATGTTTCTTTTAGGCCCTTCCCTTCCAACAGGTAGCCCATTAGAGAGTTTGTAACTATCACTGTGGATGAGAGGAAAACTTACAGGCCCCTTTAAAAGGCCCATTGCTGGGGCTAGGGATTTAGCTCAGTGGTTCTGCCGCCCGCCTTGTAGGCACAAGGTCTTGAGTTCAATCCCAGGTACCTAAAAAGAAAAAAGCCCATTGCTTAGATACAGAGCAGGGAAGAGCCTGGGGCAGGAAGGCAAGGTTATGGTGGGTGTCACTAGGTAGGAGGAACTAGCATTTGCTTCTGGTCTGAGAGGGTAAGTATTGTTACAGAAGAAGACAGGGCTGGAAGGATCTGGTAAGCTGCACAGGCCAGGCAGGAGTGGTCATATTCAGAAGGGTCAGACAACCAAAGACCAGCAGTGGTCAGGCCACAGAGTCAGCAGCAAGAGCAACAACTAGTGATAGCCTGTGTCTGAGTCTCCCAAGTCTCAAACCCATCACCCTGGGGGCCCAGGTAGGAAGAGAAAGGTAGGGAGTGGGTCAGAGTCAGCGGCTAAAGAGCAAGGGCATCCTGCTGGGGAGGGAGGGGCAATGCTGCCAGACCTTCTGAGTTCGAGAGGCCAGAAATCAGGAATATAAATATGATAAACCCAAATGAGGAAAGATCCCATTTATAATGATAATGAAAGCAGACTACTTTGACATGAATTAACAAAACATGTTAAGACTGTTAGGATAACTGACTTAAGAAAAAAACAATGATGAATGGAAGGATGTGCCCCACTCTTGACTCCGCACTCAAATTTGGGAACTTATCACATTTTTCTCCATAGAATAATTTAGAATTCTAATACAAATACAGTTCATTCAAAAAATTTTTAGAGCTGAAAGGTGATGCTAAAGTGTATAAACAACTGGACAGGTAAATCAAGAAGAGGAATGAGTCCACTAATGATATTGACATTTTGGAAAGCAATAATAAAATGAGATCATCTCTAGGAGATAGCAAGTTTATTAACTACATAATTAAAATTGCAGAACTAGTGCATGGATAGATAGTATGAATTAAACAAAATGGCTTAAAGCAGAGATAAAAATACTCATGAGATTTAAGTATATCATAATTGGTGGGTTCCAAGTACTTAAAGAACTAGCTAAATCATTGGAAAAATAGGTACAGGGTCATCATTTTGTACCTTAAAATAAATTCCAGATGGGGCTGGAGATTTAGCTCAGTGGTGCCGGCACCTGCCTGGCAAGCACAAGGTCCTGAGTTCAATCCCCGGTACCAAAAATAAATAAATAAAATAAAATAAATTCCAGATGGATTAAAAATTTTATATTTAAAAGCACCAGAAAAAAACCCCAACGTGGTATAGTTTGTTCTGAGATTTAAGTAAGAACTTTATCTTCTGAAGCCAAGAACAACTAAAAACCGATCATTTGAGCAAGGCAAAAAACACCAATTGACAAAAATATCCCTTGCCCGAAACTTTTGTCAGGATTCTATAATGCTAAGATTTCCCTTTTCACTTCACTGTCAAGTTTCTTTTTTTTTTTTTTAGTACGGGGAATCAAACTCGGGACCTTGCACTTGCAAGGCAGGCGGGGGAACCAATGAGCTAAATCCCCGGCTCAGCTGTCAAGTTTCTTGAAGGAAGTCTCCACCACTCACTCCCTCCATAGAATCCACATCCTACTGAAGCCTGCTGCACTGACTCTCTCTTGCTAACCCTGTAGGCAACTGCATGTTCCAGAGCCCACTCACGTTTCAGTTCTGTTTATTTGATCACTAAGTAACTTCCAACGTGACCAAATACTCCCCTCTATGGAACACGTTTTTTCTTCATTTTTGTTTTACTTAATAATGTTAAAAAGCTAAGTCAAGTTCTAAGTTGAATGTCCCAAAAACTACTACATTGGCACAGTACTTTTCCTACTTTTCCCTTCAGCTCTAGCAATTAAACAGGGCCTTTAGCTCTAATATTTCCCCCGTTTTTCATTATTCTCCCTTTTGTTACTTTCAAATCCCTCTTCAGCAAATATTAACACCTTCCAAGCCTTCTGTGCGTTTATACCACTGTGCTGGGCTTGGTCCTCCACCTGTTTTGCTCTTTCTTTTCTTTGTGGGCCCCACTTCTCCTATTTACTCTTTTAATGTCCCCTTTTTCCAGGGGCTCAGCATCAATTTTCTGCCAAACTCTTTTGAAACTCCTGCCTGATCTGTCCAAATGGCCTCACCCATGGCTCCTCAGAGATACTTTCTGATGTCCTGTACACAAATCATACCCAAAATACTCAGCACGGAAGCATCTCCTCAACAGAAGCTCTTCTCCCTGCTTCCACCCCACATATTCAAGTCTCCCTCCTTATCTGACAGAGTCACCCTTTTAGTGCTTATCAAATCTGCCTCCCCTCAATTCTAGTCCTCTGCTCCTGGCCTCTATTTAGATGCTTATCACTCGTTGTCTGGGTTACCTGCTTCACCTGCCTGGATTATCTTCCTCTCACCCAATGTGGACCCCACCCAAAATATTACCTTCCATCTGCTGCCAGAGTAACTTGATCTTCCTCAACATAAACACTATACAGTACTCATTTACCAATATTCCAACAGATGCAATTTTTTTTTTTGGTACCAGGCATCAAAACTCAGGACCTTGCGCTTGCAAAGCAGGCAGTGGAACCACTGAGCTAAATCCCCGGCCCCCAACAGATGCAAATTTAAGAATAAAGTACAAGGCCCCAGCTAAGCACAAAGCCTATCATGATACAGCCCTTGTGATCTATTACTTACACCTATAGATCCTTTGCTTCAGCCATACTTTATGTACTCAATATTCTCAGAAGCGATCACAGTTTTGTGCATTTGCACTTTAAAATGTGTTTGCCTCTCTGCACAAAATGACCATTCCATTCACCATGTGAGATAGCTAACTTCCTCTCATCCTTCAAAATCCACTTCAAAGGTCACCTGATTGAGGAAAACCAGATTTGCATTCTTAACAAGCCAGGAGTGCTGAGCTCTGTTAGAGCACTGACCAAGTCTTATCTTGGTTTCCCTAGCAATTGATACAGTGCTCAATAAATATTTACAGAATGAAGGGATAAGAGGCCTGCAAATCCTCCCTGGTTACCTGCTGTTATTTGGGAAAGCTCATACCACAGAGGTGAGGAGGCTCAATGTAGGCTTTAGACAGGCAGAGCAGAGATGAGGGAAGGGAAGAAAGCAGGCCTGAGTCAAGGGGAGAGGGCTGAGGTGAGATGTAGAAGGGATGAAAAGAAGGGGTGGCTGCAAGGAGATGTCGAACTGCCAATGATACGTGACGGTCACGTTTCCAAGATTTTTAAAAAACAGCTCGGCGATAGATTGAGTGAACATGGCACAGGTGTAAGGGGCTGTACCACAGACAACTGAGAGCTACTTCATCACTTCAGTGCACTTCATTTATGGCACCTGCCAGGGGAGGATGTCAGCAAGTTCTCAACGCACTGGGACTGTGCCATATAGTACTTGTGGAACAAGAGTGTCTATGGCTTTTAGATTTTAACACCAACACACTGTATTCCTCTTCCATTTTATGACTAAGTTCTCATAATCTGGACTAATACTCTGGGAGGTGATTTTGGCTAATGCCCCAGGGTTACTCCAATAATTTAAAGCACAGTGTGAAATTCACTAATAAAACTTTTACTCAAAGAAAATCATAGGTCACACAGCATTTGGTGGGGATCTGATGGGGCCATGTGCATGTAAGATCAACTAAAGGTTGTACAGATGCTCTGAGTCACTTAAATATTCTTGAGGACCAGCTGAGGACTAAGAGATCCAGAGGACTTGGTAGCTACCTCCAACAGGCGCGCCAGCAGGAGAGAGGCTCACACATGATTATGGTAGCAAGGGCAGCTCAGGCCTATAAGAAAGGAGCCATCAAGCGATGTGAAAAGCTGAGGGTTCTGTTGAGGCCCAGGAAGAACTGGTCAAGTGGGAAAAAAGGAAAAGTGCTGGTGGCTGGTGCCAGGCCTACACAGGGATGGAGAGCTCCAGGGTTATCTGCAGGAAGATGCTTCCCTCAAGGAGTAGAAGTCCTAATCAGCATGGGAGCTGAGGGTGTTGTTAGTGAGTGAGCATGGAGAGATGGGAGGAAGGAAACCGTGTGGTAGGAGACAGCTCCCAGAGGCACTAAATACTTATTCTGAGGAACAAAAATAGTTCAAAAGGCATTTGAAATTCTATCTTCTAGTGTCAAGGACAAGAGCCAGATTTCACACTGCTGCTGAATATCCAATCACAGACTGATTCTCAGGAAGTCATTAGGTATTCACTGGATAACTGGAAAACAATTTAGTTTATCTAGAAATCTGTCCATATCAGTTGTTATTCTACCTTTTCTGATAGGGTAGGATGAGGCCAAATTTAGTTCACTACTATTTTAATAAGCCTATGATTCCATAAACCCTTGTCAATATCCCCCAAAAGCATGACTATAAAACTTTTCCTTTCAACATCATTTATTTGACTTATCAACTACAGAAAGATAACTTTTTCCCAAGTGTTTTTTGGGGAGGCTAAAATAACAAGTGCTACTTTGTACCAGGATGTTGTTATTAATGCTGATAAAGGCTCCAAAAAGAAATATTTACAATGGTGACTCATTTTGGAATAGGCAATTGTCTTGCAGTCCTTTCGAAAATAAATAAAATAAACATAGTTTCTACATTATTTATTGCAGCTACACCCTTAATAAATCCTGATCACGAAACACAAGCAGAAATGAAATTCAAATCAGACCTCAGGCTGCTGCAGAGTATTGTTGACTGAAGAAGCCACAAAATGAACCTTTTTCTCACCAAAGAAAGCAGATGTGTTTCTGTGCATAATGTATACTTTGAAAAGCAATTATCTTATATATAGAATGTTATTTAATAAAATCCACCTCAATCTGCAGACTTGTAAATAGGAACCACAAAGAGTGTCCTTGCAAACATAAAAATCCCTATGCATAAATCCAAGGCCAGTCAACCAAAATTTTGTGCCTCTTTTTCTATTCTTATGCTTAAAAAAAACCCCAAAAAACTAGTTCAATGCATTGGTTAGCTGAAAGGGCACAGGTACAATACATGTAAATTGTTAACTATTACATACAAGCGTGTCATGCATAATAGAAAAGATGGTGTTCTCTATGGAAATCTATTTTGAGATCCATTTAAAAAGCACCAGAGAGCTCAAAATTAGGTTAAACTGAAGGGAAACAGAGCCCACACAAATACACAAACACACAAACACACAAAGATATTCAGCACCAAGGTGACCTGTGTGCTAAATCTGAATTCCAGACCAACAGAATGGTTTCCCGTTCACAAGGCCATTTAAGGAACCAGGTGGAAGCCAGTGGGCAAAAGAGACACATACGCTGTCCAAGGCAAGAGGGGTCTGGGGACCTGTGAGCCTCCCTGAGTGAGCAGCATGCTCTTGTGGGCTTTCTTAGCTGTCAGTGCAGAGGCCATGTGCCAACAGCTGTGCCTGCATGAGCACCAGCCTGTCAAGAGCCATTCTACGTAATTTTTGGGGAAAAATAATTTCATAAAGTATGACAGTAGCTCTCTAAGGCCCAATGTCACCTTGTCCTGTCAGCCAGCTATGGCATACAGAAACAACTCCATTTTGCCTCTGGTCACAGCTGAGGCCTCAATGGTCCCCTGATACTGTGATGCAAGAGTACATCAGCTATAGATATCCTGGTTCTTCAAGAACTGAGTAGTAATAAAGAAAGAGAAAGGTTTCACCTGGGGGAAGGATAAATTATTAAGTCTGCTATCTCATCCCACCTACCACTGTAAGAATGCTCTCCTTACCGTCCTCATCAACGTAAGACCCTCATTAACCCAAAATCCTCATTAACATAGGATTACTGGTCACCCCTCAGCCCCCCTAGTCACACGTTGTGTGCACCTAATAAACAGTAGCTAGCTTGGAGTGTCTTTGTCTTTGCCCACTCTGAGTCACTGACCTTCCAGCCCCCCATGTACTACGTCCACAAGTCTCTACTGTCTTTCTTTAGCCCTCACCGACCCCCTTTCTAGGCAGCTGGAAGATTAAGTGCCCTATGATACCAGCCCGAGCTGAATCATATCTAATGATAGTTGCTAAGTCCATCCTCAGACAACACGGTCAGAATGTTTTCAGAACTAATGGTGAAGAAGTACTTTGATGACTATTCCATTTCATTGCTCAGTAATAAATATTTAGCTTCAAACAACATAAATACTGACAAAGACACACACAGCCTCCTTATTTGAAAGCCTAATTGTATAATTTTATCTAGTGGAGAAAAACATACTCCTCTTCATTGCAATACACTAAATAATTATCTGGCTCTGTAATAAGACGGTTCTGGACTCTAGAACCCGCTCCAACATTTCACATCACTTAAAACTTCACTTAACAACTTACTCATTTCAAGATACTCATAAAATAATCCCAGTTTGCCCATGGGCTGCAGATGGTAATCCTGTTCCCAGCGTGGGCTTATGTTCTCTGATCCGGAAACTCTGCGAAACCGTCCAATTAGATTCATGACCCAGCTGCCAAAAACATCAAATTATAAATTAGAATGTTATCAGACAAAGGTCATTTTGTTGCTCTCTCAAAGCTGAGTACATAATCTTCCCAAGAAGTTAATGTCTTATTTGCATGTTAAATTGCTGCCTCCCTACCCCTCCATGTTTTGAAAAGTACAATTATACACCTGGGTTTATCAAAATTGCAGCTGGTACTATTTTTTCTTTGGATGTGGACAGCTTACTGTTTGAGATTTTCCTTCCTTTGATTAATTTTAGTTTTTCACACTTCCTCTTTATCATCAAAATGGTCTTTCCAATATAAAAATCATCAATAAAAATAAGCAAAATAAAGCCATAATATGTGAACTGGTGTGAAGTGCTGTGCAGAATAATAAAGCAGGGCAAGGTCAGTTTGCACTACTGCATAGGGAAGAATGGAACACTCACTGAGTGACATGAGGAGGAGGCGAGGAGCTAAGCAGTGGACGGAGAGCTTCCAGGCAGAGGGAACACTAACTACAAAGACCCTGAGGCAAGAGGGAGCCCCCACCTTTGAGAGTGCAGAGGCTCCTGGGAAACAAGTCTGCTGGCCACTATTAAGGTATGGGTGCTTTTAACTCTGAAGGAAGTGAGGAGCCAGTGGAGGGCGCTGAGCAGAACAGTGTCAACATGTGATATTAGATAAACAGAGGTACTGAGTTGAACAACTAAAGACTGGAGAAGTGAAACACTCATCGAGGATAGTGAGAGCCCTGTGCACTACTGGACCCTGCCTCCGTGGAGCAGTCTATTTTCTTTTTTCTTTTTTTTTTGGTACCAGGGATCGAACTTGGGTCCTTGTGCTTGCGCAGCAGGTGGCAAAACCACCGAACTAAATCCCCGGCCTGAGCAGTCTATTTTCTTAGATGTCATGTTTTTCCTCTCTGAAAGCCTTGTGGCTCTAATAAATGCTTCTTCCACTTTTTTGGCAATTTTCTCTGAAAAGAAATCTGAGTTGGCAGTAATGTCAGTAATGTGTCTTTACCTCTCCAGGATAAAAAACCAGTGTCCCCTCAAGCAACAGCCAGTGTGTTGTTTACAGGTAGAGTTCACAGAAGAAGCACAACAATAAACAACTTCAAGTACACCTACAACATCTGGCTAAGCTTCAGCTGATTACCCATTGGTGTAGATTTCGAAATGTGACAATGAGAAGCCATCAGAGGGCTGTGAAGGCACCTGCTGTGAGAAAAGCACATGGGACCCCAGCCTCTCCCCGTGTACACGTTGCTCGGTCTCCACCCAGCCAGCCCAGGTTAGGGTTTATGATGCTTCATGTACTGGGCTTCTCACTGCTACCCATCTTGGTGCTCTTTCTCTGCCGACTACACAGGTTTTCCTATAGAATGAGCTCCTGCCCTCAGTCTTCCCGCTTCTTTCTCACTAGGGAAGCATCAGGAGCCTGGGGAAAGGGTAAGGATTGGACTCAAATTCCGTGAATCTGAATCTCAATCCATACTATATTGCTTACTAGCTATTCTGCTTTGGCAAAGTTAAAAGACAATAGAATGACACACTGTTCACTGCCCAGGGCTGCTGTCAAGATTAATTCAAAATTGTTAAAAAGGTGTAGCACATTTCCAAACACACCTGTACCCTCTGTATGAGGTTTCCGGTTGACTAATACAGGCCACACCTGATGAAGCTGACTGAAAATAAGGCGTACCTTATTGGGAGTCTTGACTTGGGGATCTTGGGGATAACAGGCTACCTGGAGCAATGGTTCTCACTTGGGATTTTCCAAGAAAGACACACGATGCTTGTTAATAGTGCAGCTTGCTATACTTCAATCAAAAGACCTGAGGAATGTCCTAGAACCTGCTGCCTTACTGCCATCCCAGGGCCTTGTGACACAGGTTACACCGAGGATCACACATGTCCACCCCTCTTCACATCTCCACACCTGAGATTACTGGGGTTTCTGTTGGTTTATTTTTTGCTCTGTCTCCCCACTTCCGGTCTCAGCCCCTTCTGAATCCTGTCCATGCCTCCAGAGAAGCAGGTACCCTTCTGTCCATCAGCTTGGTTTTGGGACGAAACCTCTGTCCTGCTGCTTCCCTTTCCTGCTATTCTGCCTCCCCAAGTCAGCTCATGTTAGAGGTCTTTTTGATGAGCTTTGTTTGCAGAGCTACAGACTCTGAGCCTCTTAATCCGATTTCCAGAGCTGAATCACTCATCTATATAGAAATACATCCATTACTGCCCAGGGTCTTTCGGTTTTTCTACTGGGCTTTAATTCTAGAGTGAAATCTCAATCTTGACTGCAGCTGAGAACCACCTATAGGGCTTTAAAAAAATACTCAGGTGTCTTTTCTGTTGGCTAAGATTAGAATTCCTTAGGAATTTTCAGTGCCTATTAATATAACCATGCATATTAATATAACCACAATATAACAAGTTGAGCTTTACTAAATACTTATTATGTATAGTGGAAAATACTTAACCCTTATATTCTCTTGGCCTTTGCCATATTTTTTCTTTTTCTACATACTAAAGATAGTCTCCACTTGTGTAGAACATTCTGCAGTATTCCCACTAATTTTGAAATGTAAGCACTTCTCACTATCTGAATCTATTTCATGCCTGAGTTTACTCTTCTTGAAGTGGATAGTGAGAGAACCAGATCTAGGACTCTCTGTGTATCTCTGGCTCATTCTCTTTCCACATCATATACTGAGAAAGGATATCTTCTAGAACGGCTCATTTCTCTAATTATATCAGTGCATATTCATTGTGGAAAATACAGAAGAGATAATGAAGAAAATTCTAGCTATCTACCATCTACACACCAAAGGATACTAACACCATAGGCATTTTGGAAGCTTAATTATTTTTCCTTATTATGAAAGTTTCTCCAGAGCAATTTGCTTAACACGGGAATTATATTAACCCCTTGTCAAGTACAGTATAAAGCAAATTCCCAAGAATGCCTCAAACATTAAAATGCGAAGTGGAGCTGGGAAGCCCAAAGGGTTCGAAGTTTGTTCTCTGGGTCTAACAAACAGTTCTGTAATTTGCTGCTATTCTGTATTTGAAGCATATGTGGCACTTGTTTGATCAACAGTCTGTTCCCAGGGCCTGCTTTACACCCAGGATCAGTCCAGGTTCGGGAGAAATGCCAGAGGGAACCTGGACCAGAGTGCTGGACACGTTGCTTCCCTGGTGCCAAGAATCCCAGTCGGAGATATGAGCCCAAAGCACCTCAAAGGATGGAGAAGGTAGAGTTCTGGCGAAATATACTTTACCATGTTTCTTTTGACATATCAACAGGAAAACAGCTACTGACTTTCAGGCTGCTCTCTCCCTTCCTGTTTATTTCTGCGATGGGTGAAGCTCTGGGCGGCAAGGGTAACTGCTGTATCATTGTATAGGATTTTGTATGAAATAAAAAGAAGGAAACAGGAACCTACACAAAGCAACAGCAGCCCACCCAAGGCACGTAAGTTTGACTAACACTGACCATTCTCAGTTTTCAAGCTAAGGGAATAATTTAAAACATCCAGCAGAAATACTTTAGGCCAAGAGTAAAAATATCTAAAGGCAAAGTTCAGGTCACTGTATTTTTTAACAATGAGCTTACCTGAAATGAAAATATAAATAGGTCATGGATGCTATAATTTGTCCTTAATTTCTCAACCCTACTTTAAGAAATATACCCTTGTCTCTAATTTTTCAAACTGAAAAAACAGCTCATTGCCAACAATTAGTTATCAAATTTTAGCACTCAGTAATTCATCTGCCTAGTTCAGAAAATGCTTTTTAATAATCTGAGACTGAGTTAAGAATTTTCTTCTATTTTATGTATTTATACAATGGAGAGAAACCTGGTGATGGGGGTGATGAAGAGGAAAGGCAAGCGGAAGGAGGAGAAAGAGGAACTGTATATGATGGGGGAGACAGGACAGGATGGCAGGAGGCTGGAGAAAGAAGGGTGACAAGTGGAAGATAAAACACCCCAGTTGCATACTGGGGTGGGATTTTTTTTCATTTCAAAACGTAACTTGTTTGAGTTTCTGCCTTCATGGCCCAAACAGTAGCAAACTATGCTGTGGGGGGAGGGTTACAGGCTTGGGGGGTTCTGGAGGACACTAGTGAGCAGGGCACTACGTATCTGCATTTAGGCTGGCATGGAATAGAGAAGGGTACAGATGTAAGAGGAAAGACAGAAGGGCAATCAAGTTCCGAGACAGCAGAAACTCAGAGCCAGAAATTGCCTTGGAAAAAAATAGGTGGTGTGTTACAGGGCAAAGGGGAATTAAGGTTGCTCACTGGTTGACTTAACACAGGGAGATCATCCTAGACAATCAGCGTGGGTCCAACATAATTAAGAGGGTCATTAAAGAGGAAGAGGGAAGCAGAGCTACAGAAGGATCAGACACTACTGGCTTTGAGATGGAGAACAGAGGTGACAAGCCAAGGGATGTGCAAGGGATGTGCACCCACCTCTCTAGAAGCTGGAAGAAGTAGAGATTCACCTGAGAGCCTCCTGAAAGGGACTTTGCCCCCAAACACCTTGATGTTGGTCCAGTGAGGCCAGTGTCAGATTTCTGACTTCCTGGGCCATAAAATACTACATTGTGTTGTTTTAACCCATCAATTTTATGGTAACTTGTTACAGCATCAACAGAAAACCAGTAAGATTCCTGAAATCCATAGGAAATATAGATGGCACTAGATTTTCCACTTTGATATGGGATGGGATTTAAGTGAAAATTTGAAAGAACAGTAGATTTTAGCTAATGTCTGAGGTATTACTATATCCTATTTCTTTTGGTGGGGTTATTGGGGATTGCACACAGGGTGCTATACCATTGAGCAACATCCCCAGCCCCCACCTCTTTTTGAGACAGAGTCTAAGTTATCCAGTCTGGGCTCAAACTTGTGATCCTTCTGCCATAGCCTCCCAGAGTGCTGGGATAGCAGGCATGTGCCATTATGTTGGGCTCCTATTCTCATTTTTAAAGAAAAAGACAGTCAAAACTTTTGGGGTTATTATTTTAGACAATTACGTCTTAAAACATTATGTATGTATTCTTATGCCTTAGGGTTCCTCCCCAAAAAAACCCTTTTATTAAAAAATTGTTTTGGTGGTGCTGGGTATTGAGACCAGGGCCATGGGCAACCTGTGAAGTGCTCTACCACTGAGCTACCTCTCTACCCCAGAACTTCCACTGCAGAATTCACATGGGCTTGGAGTTGTGGGATCTTGGTGCTGAACTGCCAGTCGTCTCTTATTGCCAGTGTGAACTTAAGTCAAAGATCATAATTTCAAAGGGGAGGAAGATTAAACTAAATATTACACTGTATATAAACTATGTATCGCTTAATGCAGTGACTGGCACATACAAAGAATTCAACAAATCACTATCACCTTCTTAAAACTCTAGTATAAAGCGGAGGATGGAGGACAGTGAGAAGCTGTGGAAATACGTAGTTCACAGCTGTAACGAGCCCGCCCTCAAAAGCCTGTGATTAGCTGGTGCCAATTACAGCTTAAGCAGCACAAACTAGAGCAGGTAGGGATTTTCATTAAATATAAGGAAGGTTTTACATAATTATTTAATACTGGATATGCTGGATATGCTTCAACCATTGGATAGACTAGCTTGTCTGAAGACCTTTAATTATAATAGATTCTAATCCACTTAGAGGTGGACACACAGCTCTGTGGCTACTAAGGTTAAAAAACATGGACGGGTGGGCTGACGTGTCCCTTGTCCTTGTTACTCAAGAGTACACTATTTAATACTCACGGAAGTAATACTTCTTGTATGTTATTCCAGATTGCTTTTCCTCCCATGATTATTGTCAACTGAGTCGTCAGTTCAAGGAGGCAGCCACCTGGGTCACACTACAATGTGAAAAAGAAAAACTCACTTAGGTTTTAGATGGATGTAACAAGAAACACAGTTACTAACTTTATTTTTTATATTCTGTCTAGGCTAAAAATATCTAAAGAATATACAATGAAGAAACATTAGGCAACTGAGAGAAAACATGAAGCAGCTTAAACTGTCAGGAGAATGCAATTCTATTTCCACACCTCTTCATTTCTGTATTTCCCCAGCCAATATACTGGGTCTCCTGGATAGCCTACAAATTTGCCCTTAAAAAATGCTATGTAGAAGCAGGATGAGTAGTAGTTGACAAACTGGAATAAGAACATCTTCATGGTTAGGCTGTTCTCATAATCAGTCTGGGTCCTTGGGAGTTCTGTAAGTAAAATGAAGAAAAGATTTTAAATTTGTGAAAAGCTTTGAGATCTTAATCAGACACTTATACATGAGTTAACATGTTGAAAAAACAATTAACACTGTTTCCACTTAAACTCTTTTCAGTTCCTTAATATAGCCACTATGTTAGTTCCAAGTTTAAATATTGTTATATAAGTTCTCTTTCCACATGAATACATCCCAAGTAAAAACAAATATTACATATAGATATATAGATACAGATGTAAGTGCATAGGAATAAATTATGTATATATATATTTTTCAAGTATTAGGCTATGAACTGTCTTAGTTCTAAACTGACAGAAAATTATTTGTGAACTGCCTGCTAAATGATGATCTTTTATCTTCCCGAGTTGCACAAAGGTGGGTCTGCTGAAAAGGGGCAGCTTGCTAGAGCCATAGGGGAAGATAGAACAGGCCGTCCACCTAGTCTGGACTCTGAATTGTTCTGACTGTGGGAAGATGACCACTGAAGTCCACTCAGACAGTGACCCAGATATGTGCAGGGTGTGGGAGGCACTTCACTCCGGTCACTAAGCAGCTGCCTGGGATACACGCCAGGAGAAGAAACATTTATTATAAAAGCCAGAGCGGATGAGAGTTATATTAATATGAACAGCATGAGGAAAGACACGGAGCAGTGTGACTGCTTGTCCTCTCTGCAATAGAGGAGTATATCTGCCCCTGGAACTATGGCCCTATTCCACTTATTTGCAATAAAGAGACTATTTGCCTTCAACAGTAGAGTGCATGATCTAATGTAATTGAAAATATTCTTCAGTACTGATCTGTTTACACAGAGCCTGGACATTATAATGATTGTCTTTGTTTTGTTCCTCTTATTCATGCAAAGCTGTAGATAATTCATTTCGATACAAGCTAGATAAAATATGTTCACACTCGAAAATCTCTAAAAAATGTAAGCTATAGGAATTTAAACAGCTAAAAGGCAGTCTCTATTTTTATCAGGTTCTGAAAATGCCTCAGGAATATACAGTGGGCTAAGCTAAGATTGGATCTTACCAAAGTTAGTGATCATGATCGCCACTTTTTCATAGATGGTGTTCAGAATCATGATAATGATGAAGCTAATGATGGAAGCGGTGATGGATGTGGCCATCTGTGGAGTCAGATACTTCTGGAAGGGGTCTGTCCCACTGAAGTTTTTGGGAAGGGTTGTAGAAAACACAATGAACACCGAGAGCCTATAGACAATGATCCCGATAACTGAAGCGATGATCAACAGGATCTGAAAGCACAGTAGGCACAGTGGCATGAAACTAACCATGAATCAGATTTTCACTGTTAAAAATTGGTCCCATGCTGAAATGAACAAGGTACACATGTAAAGCAATATAAATTTCATGTAAATGTCACAGGAAGAGGTGGGAAACAGGACCTGAGACAGGGAAAGGTCTGGTGGAGGTCAAAGGAGGCTGAACTCACTAACATAAGATGTTAGTAACGGGGCAATTGGGTGTGGGAGTAAAGGGGGTTATGGGAGCTCCACGCTTTCTATGTAAATTTTTCTGTAAAGTGTTTAAAAAAAGTATATCTACAAAACAAAACAAAATCCAGTGTATCTTCAGACAGTGTAAAACCAGAATTATGGGAAAAGAGTCCGTTTTTGTAGGACCAATGAGAACATGCCTTCTACAATTATTGAATGATTTAGGTTAGAATTTAGTGGTTTTATGCCCATTAAGGAGATATGATCCCTTCCAACAGGAAACCTGTCACCAGTTCAAGAGTTAGCAGGTACTAGCTTTTATCTTAATCACCTAGCAGGGGAGATTCTAAGCTGGCCATGGAGTTGGTCAGAGGTGCCCTATGCTAACTGCTGGTAGCAGCAGCAGGTCTCTGCTGATGAAAGCTTCCTATGCTTTCCACACTCAGATCTTTAGATTTTATGGTGGCAACCATTCCTATCTGCATTTCCACAAGATTCGTTTCATTGATCCTTATGCTCTAACTGCACAGTGGGGGATCTGAAACACAGTTTGCCCACTGATAGGATTCTACTTCCCAATACACAGCTTTTCTCTGGGCACTGACTAGTGTACATTAAGGTCCCATGAATCTTCTTACTTGATATATAATACTGAACTTTACTGGAGAGGCAACTTTACACTGTTTTCGTTACATCCGCTTCCCTGGATATACTCCAGAGCCATGTATTCGGTGTGTCTGACTGCTCATGTTGACAGCCACAAGAGAGGACGGAGCAAATCATGTCACACTCTTGACAGTAACAGAGGTCACATTTCACCAGCAGAGAGCAGTACAGGGAGCGATTAGTCCAGGACAGGCCTGGAGCCCAGACTCTTGCATGGGAATCTTCACTCTGCCACAAGCTGTAGGATCTTAAGCAAATTAACCTCTAGGACCTCAACTACCCATTTATGCCAATGGGCATTCATTTGTAGAACAACCCACTCACAGAACTGTGGCACATGCAATGAATTACAGGTAAAAACACTTAAGTCCAGGCACATGACAAGCGCTATGTAAATAGCTATGAATACGGTGACCAGTGTTAAAAAGACGTTTTTCTTATTTTGTAAGCAATCTGCTTGTAGAGAAAGCATTATATTTCCCCTGTGATCTTGCTCATTTTCTCCTTCCCTTCACAGATATGTCTTAACTTGTGAAATGAATTAAGATGTATGTAAAAATTGCTAAGGCTGAGAAAAAGTAGATGATGTATCAACTCGCACTTAGCACACCACATACAGGCAGGCCATTTAAATATAATTCTAAAAATTACATCAGTATTTATTTGTTAAGTGACTATAATAGCATTCTTTAAATGCTTATTGTTTACTTCAGCACATATATATTGGTTGAATCCAGGCCTGTGGTAGATGCTAGTATTATACCTCTTTTATAGATGAGAAAAAAGAACCTAAGAGAATTAGCAATTTGCTGAAGATTAAGCGACTAGTCGTAAAAGGACTGGGATCCCCACGATCCCAAGGGCATGCCGACCCTACACGGTACTTACTGCCTCCCATGGGGTTGATGGAATGAATTCTAATGCATTCCAGAGCTTTTACAAACTTCCTAAGTTTCTAAACTTATTTCTAAACTTATCAGGATGCTGAATATATCTGACATTTCTTTACAGAGACATGGAAGCTTTTATTCTTCAAGATTTTTATTAGTCTGATTCTAACTACTTTTTGGGTCATCATTTTAGTATATGCTCACTGTAGGAGTTTTCAAAGTACCCTGTAATGGATGCTGGTTGGTTTTGCTGGACTGGATCTGTTCCTTATCCTAGAAGAGAACTCAGGTACTATTTTTGGTGGTGTGTAGAGGGATAACCCCACCTCTATTTTCAGCTCTGAAGTTGGGGAGGGATTACCCCAATGGTGCTCAAGCAGCAGATCTTGATTGGTTTGAGACAATTAAGGTCTCTCACCCTACTGGCTTCACCAGTAAGAGCCAATGAGATGTAAGGAGATATCTGTTAGTGCCCAGGAGAAAAGATGCTTCCTTTAACATAAAGGGAGCCACTAAAAAGGACCTCTTTTTGCTTAGATATGAGGTGAGATCTGGAATGCTGCAGCCATTTTGCTACCATAAGGCAGTACTCTGACCCACCACACTGGGAAGACACCTGAGGCAAAAGGAGAACAGAATGAAACGCAGAACTCAATGTTATTTAAGCTGCAGTAGCAAACCTGAACTGAAGTCATACCTCAGAGAACCAATAAATAAACCCTCCCATTATTTTTTGTTGTCTAAACTGATTGGAGATTGAGTTTTGTCAACCACAATTGAAAGACTTAATTATAATATAAAAAAATCTGAAAAATTTCCTTCTGTTTATACATAGGCATAATTCTTTCAGAACTATGCATTATTTGCATATTTAAAACCACTATACATATTTTGATCCTTTCTGAAACTAATTATGAAGGATAGCATTTTTACATGTCATAAAATATTTTCATGAGCACACCTTCCCAAGGCTGTGTGGTGGATCTGAAGTGGGACATTTTGGATGAAATATATGTGTGCATTAAAGCATATCAGTATTTTTGAGACTCTTAATACATGTTGTTAAGTGCTTTCTAGGAAGGCTGGGGTGAAGTAAGACTCTAAGACCTAGCTCAGAAACATGGACCCTGACTGAAAGTTGAGAAAGAGTATTGTATTTTAACGTGTACCGGACTGGGTCACTATTGAGGTTTGACTATTTTCTCATGCTTATTAGTCATTATATTTTTTCTTTTGTAAATGCACATTTATATTCTGTCCCCTTTGGTACTGTGATTTCTGGTGTTAGCCTACAAGTGGTCTAGAATCTATGTACTAAAAGTACTAAACTTTTATCCCACCTGTTAACGAGTATTCTTTTCTGGTGTTTTGTTTAAATTCAGTGTATGGAAGTATTTAAACATTTTCTGCTGAAACATCTATTGCTAGAGATTCATTAGTACAGTATTTATAGAAATTTATGGTTTAACATTTTAAAAAATGTTTTGGGAATTTATTATATAGTGTGGTGATTCAAAGTACGGCTTTCTTTAATCTTTACTTTTTCCCCCACTTGCTAACAAGTATTTCACTGCCATTTGTGGAATAATATTTCCTATCTCTCTTTTTTTAGCTTTTAGAGACAGGATTTCAGTATGTAGTTCAGACTGACCTTGTACCTGCTGTGTATCCAAGGGTTGCCTAGAATTTGCAATTCTCCTGCCTCAGCCTCCCAACTGCTAGAATTATAGGTGTATGCCATCAAACTTGACCAAATAATTTCTACCTCTCTCCTATACATATACTGTCTCCCTTACTCTAAATTACTGTTGATATCAGAGCCTATTTCCAATATCCTGTTCTCTAATATGGCCTCTAATCTGGCGGTTCTTGATTCAATAAAACATTAAATTATCTTACTAATATGATTTTGTTAATAACAAACCAAAACGAATTTAAATTCTAGCATTTTAGAGATATTGTTGTTTTATCTAAAGTTGTTTAGAAATATTTTCTTTGCCTATAACATCATTTAAGGCTTTCTTTTATATCTTTAAGTAATTTTTATGGATTTTAAACTTTTAGTACTTATCTTTTTTGCAAAGGCTATTTCTAGAAGTTTTATTTTGGTTGTTGGTGCTGCAAAATTTTTAAATTCTTCATGCTTTCCATTTGGTTTCTTTACCAGAAACTGTAAAATCCTGCGTCACTGGCTTGATTTAAACTAGGGAAATGCAAAGAACTGGGTGAAGCACTGCAGACAGATACAGTAGCTTGAAACCTTAAGAGTTACTCCAGGTAGTGACAAGTAGCTTTCTGGAGACGGCTGAGACCACATAGTTCCAGGCTTGGCTTTTTATTTCCTTGGCATTTAAAATCATATACTGAAAATGTTTTTCCATAATAAAAATTTTTAAACTACTCAAAAAGGAGCTGTGCCAGTTTCTTACCCAGAAGAGGACAGCACTGGCACAGAGGGTTATCCGTATACATTTTCCACAGGCAGTGAAGGGGATGCGCTCTTCTTCCTAATATACAAAAAAAGTTTAGTTAATCAAGGGATTTCTCCGATAAAATTATTTTTCTCCTGATCTGCCAACAAATCTTAGGCTTCATTTAATTAAACAAATTAGTTTGTAACCACAGTCTCCTTCCTCATAACTGCATATTTTTCCTATAATTTCAAACACAACACGTGCAGTGTTTATTTTAATAAGTTTTTTGAAAATGCAAGCATGAATAATAAACTATCTGCCGTGACCCAAGCTTAGGAGTCTCAGTATCAAAGCCACATTCCTGGGCTCGTCTTGGGTTTTAGAAGTAACTATACTGCCAGCACAGAGCCCAGGCAAGAAAACAGTTTCACGGATGCCTGTAATACTCGGTGTCTAATGCATGCATTATACAGTTTCCAATTTATAGTTTATAAGAATAAATTTAGATTCTTAAGAGAGGAAATCAATGCTTCTTATGATTACCTGGACTTTAAGAGTAGCTACAGCATAATAATAGTTGCACATACTTACACAGCATTTACTCTGTGCTATGTATTATTCTAAGTGGGCTTTGCACACAAACTCAATCCTTAACACAACAACATGAAAGCAACTCTATTAGTCTGTTTTAGAGATAAGGAAACTGAGGCACAGAGAAGTTAAATAATCTGTCCAAGATCACCCAAAGTCAGTGGCTTGCTCACACTTGGATTTAGTCTCATTCTTTTTTTTTTTCAGTCTCATTCTTAACACTTCATCATCATACCATACTTAAGTGTCTCTAAATCAGCGGAGGAGGCATTAAAAAGTGAAATAAGGTCAAAAAATAGAAAAATGAATCTTCACTTGCAATTTCTTAACAAGCAACATGTCAATGAAAATTTAGCTCACTTATTGGTGGGCAATTTTAACTATAAAATTGACAGTCTTAAAAATGAACAAATTATTTTTTCTTTAGTATTTTTCAATGTTGCTGATACTATAAGCTTTTTTCCCCCAGTACCCCAAACACTTAATGAACATCTAATTTTATCTAAGTTTTGGCTTTCATTTTTTAATATATACCCTTCAACAACAAATGCTTTAACTCTGTCTTCTCTCGTAAACAATGGTAACCATTCATAATGGGAATTACTGGAAGGTTGTTACACTGTAACAGATAAATGTCACCTTCTATTCATAACTGAACCTTATTTTTTTTCCATTTATAAAATGAGTTTGTACCGCTCCCACCAGTGCCTTTTAGTGCCAACCTTCTCTAAATCTGTGATTCAATTTATGAAATCTATAGTTGGGGATAGTCTCAGATGCTCTTGGTGAAAGCATTTTCTTTCCAAGAGTGATGCTTATTTGGAAACCACTGTCCTTACGTTGATGACTGCAAGTACAATCAGCTCTAAATGTCCTGTGTGGATGGAAAGAAGCAATAATGCAGAGGGTTCAAAAATCACCTTTTGGAGGCTTTGGAATATATAGCTTTATAGTTTTATTTTTGCAGCAGTAGTAGCAGCAGCAGCAGCAAATCTACTTTTCCAGTGATACAAAAAGCCTAGCACCGTGCCTGACCATTGTCGGACCACAGTAAATGGTTTCCTTCTTCATCGACCCCCCACCCCCCCTTTAGGATAACAGCCACACTATTCTGTGCACATCTCAACTAGAATGTGGAGCAGTGACTGAGGCTTAGTGCAAGATAAAGGGTCAGCAGTTTAGAATGGGTAAGTGGCTGTAAGGAGGGTTCATGTGGAAAATTGAGAATTGATGTTAAAAAGCAATGCGTTTTTCCTTATCCATCTAACTCACACTGCACTTTTGAGGGGACATTTTTACCTTTATTACCAAAGAAGGGACCATACTATTTCCAGCATTTACTGTTATAAGCAACGTTTCTTCACCTTGGCTTGTGCGTTAGAATCACCAGAGAAGCTACAAAAACCAAAAACCAAAGCAGTAAGTCTATGCCCAGAACACACGCAGGCTACTATCCTCAGAGCGTGTAGTCATGGAATCTGAGCACCAGTAGTTTTCAAGCTTCCCAGGTAATTCTAATGCGCAGCCAAGGCTGAGGGCCACTGCAGAGTAACTGCGTCTAATAGCACCTTTCTTACCTGAGTAATCTCATTGATCACCACGTGATTACACTGGGCTTCGTACTCTGGTCGGGCTTGTTCTTCCTGCTGTAACTCAACCGTGTCCCACTCATACTCAAGTTCTGCCTGGCGCCGCTTCCAGAACTCCAGAAACAACGTAACTAACAGAGGGAGAGGACAGGAGCAGGTGGATCTTTAAGGAAGAACGGTGTTCCAGAAAGCCACGCTGAGTAACAGTATCGCATCAGTTACCCATAATACTGCTGTATATGGTACACAAAGCCTAACTCATAAGTGATACTTTGAAAGTTATTTTTAAAAGAAAACAGTGATAATTTACACAATGTATGACACAGACTGTGGTTTATGGGAAAGGTAACAGTGGAAGGGTCAGGAGGCTTGTCAGTGCCTCTAACGCTAATGCCTTTCTACCAGCACTTTCTTGCCAACTAAAAACACAAAGAATTCATCATTCAAAAGCAGCTCACGGTCCACCATTCCATTACTTTTCCCCACATCCTCTCGGTCTTGCTCCCTCCCTTTTTTCCTTCCTAAGAGTCTGGAGGAGAAGGGAATGTTTTCATACTCTCCAAATCAATTAGTGTAATATTCTTTTTATAGAGAAAACTGATATTTTTCTCAATCTAAGTATGAAAAAATAATTTTTAGGAATCATTTCTCAGAATTTGCAACTCAAAGTACCAAATGCAAACATTAAATGTTAATTGAAGATGCAGGCTCAGGGTAAATTCCCTAGACCCTTCCTATCAGACTGCTACCCTCAGGCCCTTTCTCTGTAGAAATTCTGGAATTAGCACTTATCTGCTCACAAATACTTTGCAGTTGTCTACTGTGTGCTGAGAATAAACAAGACACAGTCTGTACTTTAGGGGGTGCCCAGGTAGATGAGTGTGGCAAGTACAGTAGGCTACTGAGAAGGTCATGACAAAGCTAAGCACAGGTGGCTCTGGGCACACAGCCGGAATATCTCTCCGGATGTTTTGGGAAGGCCTCCCCAGGGGAGGGACCACTGTGACAAACCATGAAGTGACTCTGAGCTGATCAGGTATGGATGGTAGGTGGAATTAAGGCCACTTTTCCCTAGGGAACTGCACATGAAAGGACAAGGAGGCCAGAGCACCAGGCCTGGGTGTGTTTCCAGGACACAGTCTGGGTGTGAATGAGGTGGGATGAGTGCAGTGGGCAGCCATGCGGAAGACCTTCAGGGACACATCACAAAGGGTCCAACGTGCCTTGAAAGTTAGGGTTTTAATCTCAAGGAGGAGGCGACATTAGACGTAGTCTACAGTGAGCCAGGGAGACCTTCTGGCAGGCACCTAATAAGGCAGCATCTCTGAGGAAGGGTGACCAGGGAGACTGATAAGACATGGGGAGGACAGAAGGGGTGGGAAGAGGTCAAGGATGCTGGCCAGGTTACTGGTTTGGGCAATGCCCTTAATTCTACTTCAGAAATGCAGTAAGAAGAACAAGTCTGAGCGGGAAGATGACTGGCTCAGTTACGATCAGGGGTCTGGGGGCTACTTAAGGAGAGATGTCTAGTAAGTAGATGTTCAGCACAGAATGAAGGGTAAAGATCGGAGCTGAGCCAGGAGTCTTCATTGTTGTGCCAGGGGTGGAAAACTTGGAGTGGATGAGATCACTACAAGAGGGGTCTGAGAAGTGCTAGTTCTCACCCTGGTTGCACCTAAGCATCACTTGGGGAGTTTTTAAAAAATACTGAGCCCAGGCACCAACTCTGAGATTCTGATTTAACTGGTCTGGAATGAGGGTTGAGTATAGGTTTTTGTTTTTCTTTTAAATTCTAATAAGCAGAATTGAGGAATCACTAGAGTAGATAGTAAAGAAAGCTAGAATGAAGCCTGCAGCCCCCACATAGGCAGCCTGAGACGCACGATGGAATCTTGGGGTGCAGCTCTTCAGAGCATGAATCCAACACTCCCCAAGAGGGAGGACAACTGAAGTGTTTAAAAGCACACACTTTCCAGCAGTGTTTGCTTCACCTACTATTTTTCCTATAACAATAAGTGAGAGTCGAGATAACCTGCAGGTTGGAATCAGGCTCAAATTGTATATAGTGAACAGTTATGGCTCTACAACTAAGGGTTTCCCAGGCATTTATGCCTCTGTCCCTGTCCATGGGGAAATGATGGAACTAACCTTTGTCACTGGGAGGAAAACCTTAAGGGACCACGGTGTGACACAGTCTTGCCACCCACCTGAACCATGCTGGCCTCATGTGGCACATATTCCCCAAACAGACTCCTGCTGGGCAGTGCAGATTCTGGCCAGGTTGTGTTTGTATGCAACCCTTGAGGGCTGCATACAGAAAAAGTATAACATATACCACCCATTTACTAAAGCCCCCTACACCCCATATTTCCTCTCTAAACACCCATTTGTTTCCATCAAACAGAAGACCCCTACTTTAATTTATCCAAGAACTCTACTGCTAGTATTGGATATTCCCCCATCCCTGAAGTTCTCAACTCTTCCCCCCATAACTATGAGATCATTCCAGTGATACTGTATGTTTTTCTCAAAAAGAGTATACTTTGTTCCCTATGTCAACCCCTCTTCTGCTCTACAATACACGCAGCATGCCTGCATCCTTACCTGTATCTGCTTCTAGGTTGTCTATCATGTCCTCAAGAATGTCACCTTCATGAGGGCACTGATTTTGTTTGTTCACATCTAGAGTTCTAGCACACAGTAGGCACACAGTGAATGAACAAAGTGAAAGAAACCATGCCAGACACGGCAAGGACCCCCAGTATTTGGGAAATCATCCACTCAGAGGTTCCAGCTGATGCCAACTGCTCCCCTCTATATAAGACCATCAATTTTTCCATCACTCTCAGCTATACTGGTCCACTTGGGCCCTCAGGAAAAGGCCTAGCTAACCCTGTACCCAGCAAAAGCCTGGCTCACCTGAGGTGGAGAGTATGCCATAGGGAATCTGAGTTTATTGGTGATGTCACAGCCAGTTCTTGAATCTTGACTGCTGGACAGAGTCCAGGGTAGACAAACTGCAGGCAACACCACATGCACTATCGTGCCTCACAGGTTTCACAAATATACTCTTTGAACCTAACTATATTTTAAAGGAAATTGTGATGGAAAACATTAAAATCCTGTTGCACTTTGGCACCTGCTATGGTTTGATCTGATCTGAGGGTGGACCTCCAGGATTCATGCACTCAAAGGTTGGCCCTCTGTGCGGTGATGTTGGGAACTGGTGGAACTCTTGAGAAGTGGGGTCAAGTGGAAGGTGGTTAAGGGGTCAGGGACACTGCCTTGGAAGTGATTATGTGGTTCTCATGGGACCCCAGTTAGTCCCCAAGGGAGTAGGTTGTTATAAAAGAGCAAGACAGGCCCCTCCCCAGTTTCTGGCTTCCTGTCTTGCTAGGGGATCTTTTTCACACACACTCCTGTCATGATGCTATCTGTCATGTTACATAGCCAAAAGAGTCCTCACCAGAGCTGGACCGATGGTGCACCATGCTTCTGAATGTCCAAAACAGAGCTCAATAAATCTCTTTTCTATATCCATTACCCAGCTTTAAGTATTTTGTTATAGGAATGGCAAACAGACTAATACAATACCTATACACATAAATGAAACAAACCAGTACTGATTTCATAAGTCTATTAAAATTATGCTCAAAGACTGGTGGCATCTTATTCCTGTTATACAAAGGACAATACCCATGTCAGATGAGGTAGAAACAAAGAGACGGAACTGACATTTCCTAAGTCACTTCTAGTTTTCATAGCTCCAAACAAAATAGTCTGATTCTATCAATCAAAATAAATATTTTTGCATCTTTCCCAAAACTGGCTACAGATTTATTAATATACATCACATTTTGTCACTGATCCAGTCAAATTATTCACAGGGCTCTTTTATTCTATGGTTGTTGCTTTTGGTCTGTAGAGCCTTAGATAATTTGCTTAATCTACTCGCCATTTTCCTCACCTTTAAAATCATGTCATTTTTCTAGGTATCTATCTAGCAACTGTATCAAAAAGAGATGATTCATGAAAATAAAGAGCTTTTCCCACAAAAAAAGCAACATAAGCAATTCTAATCAATGCTATTAGTATGAAAGAATAGTGGTTATTCTTCCCCTTTCTCCCTGAACATAAGGGACAAAATGGTTGATGTTTACTAAACCCTGAACTTCAGGGTCAATTCTCCTAAGTGCTAAGACTGCAATGTAAGCAAGAAATATCATGATTTTGTAAGCAAATTCTCAGCCTCGAAGGCAAAACTCCTGGGAGTTCCAGAATGGGTGGGAGCTTTGGTTCCTCATTTCACTTGCAGGCCAGGACTGTGGGGGCAGGGTCTGTGGAAGGCACTGGTAACCTAGTAGAGTTTCTGAGTGTTCTGGAGTACTGTATTCCTAGACCACGCCAGGGCGGACCGACATGCAAGTCCCACACAGACAGCCCCAGGACAAGGGATGACTGTGTATGATCACAGATAGAGATTTCAGTTCTGTGTCTTTTGCTCCCATTCTCTGCAATGAGACAACTAGTACAACTCCAGTGGGCAATGCTGCACTCTTATTTTCTGGCAAATCACACACCATGGAGCTCTAGTCAATTAGTTAAAACTCTTACATCAACATATAAGAAAAGAGAGAGGGTTGTCTGGGTCTTGGGAATAAAAAGCAGCTTCACTCAATCATGTTATTATTAGATCTAAAGAAAATAGGAATCAGATGAAGAAGATGCCCATACACAGAAAAGGGGTTCAGAGCAGTATACTCTTGGTGCTGTTATATCCTGCAATGAGTAAAGACAAGAGACATGCTCTGGTAGATGTGAGTGTTCTTGTTACTATGAGAGTTTGCTGCTGAAGATCTGGGATGTTTCAACAGGCTGTGAAACTATTCAGACCTCAGGGCTTACAAAGGTCTGTGAGGTAGATTAGTGTGCTCAGTCTTTACTGCACTTTGCTAACTTGAAGGAGGTTAGAAACTACATTTCTCAGATTCCCTTGCAGCTAGAGTTTTAGATGTGACTTTTAAAATGACTGTCAGACACATCTGTGTGTCACCAAATAAAAAACTGTGTTGAATAGAGGCTGTGTTATTTTGCTGCTGTGGACCCCCAAGAAGTAACAATTGCAGTAGCCAGTTCCTTATCCCCATGTGGAGCTAGTGAGGCTTCTGGATTCCATGGATCCTTAGTGAGCCAGGTGTCTCAACTTTTTTTTCTGGAAATTACTAGGCCCTATTTATCACTCAGCCCTCAGGTATGAAAATTAAAAACTGCAGTTCATGTGGCCAAGAGTCTGAGCCACGGAAAATCAGGTGGAAGTAGTTAAGCAACAAGAAATGGGGAGAGTGAATATGTTCAGAACCTTTACTATAATCACAGGTTGTGTTTAGGATTCCATAAGTAAAATTGAGAGAGCTGCTTTGACCTAAAAGGGAGGACATTTTTCATACAAGTATATGGTTTTTACTGTATTCATTATAAAACATTTTTTATCCTCAACTTTTATCATTTCCAGTGAGGAGAAAAATACTTTGTCACATCCACTTGGGACAAAAAAGATGCTACAGGAATATGAAGGCGATGATATGAATAACTTCACAAGAGTCTCCCCCGTTGGGTTCTGCAGTTTCAGACTTTCTGTAACGAGGTTCACAGCGATGGTTCTCATAAGGCAGTAACAAGGAAAGCAACACAAAGTACTTAAAGAGTTCATCATCTAGACATACACTTAAAGATCTACATATGATGCTACAGGCAGTACTGAAATGTCTTCTGCATTCTAAAATCAGACAAAAATAAAATTAGCCCAGTGCAAAAGGCAGTTTCATAAACTTGGTATAGTTAGTAATCAGAAAAAAGGAAGGTTACTGGGAAATCTGAGGTCTTTCTTAGCAAAATTAATGTATTTTTTTGTTTTATTTAAAATGCTTTATTTTGCAATCAGCATCCACTAGTATAGCACAGTTCAACAGATGTATTAGTCACACAGATTACAATCAGTGCTGAGACTGCGGTTAAGACCACAGTTAAAAGCGCTGACCCATATGTTCAGCACTTGAGCTCTTACCCTAAAAAAAAAAAAAAGATGTATTTTTACAATGGAGGAGTGTAGGGGATCTTAATATATAAATCTGATCTTTATTTTTATGTGTCAAATTTTGCCAGTGTGGTCTCCAGCAAAAACATGGAAAATATCTAATGACAATGTCACTTACTAAGTCTGGCACCTTTATAGTTCACTTTATCCATGAGTGGCAACTAACATCTCTAAATAGTGTGCACAATAACTGGATTTTGTCTGTTCACTGATCCATTTGGTGACCCTTTTTGTAGGCACAACCATTCCAAAAGAGACAGACTGCTGAAGATACTTGGGAGTAAGGCTTTCTACATGTTGCATGGATTGATGTTTCCTCTTAAGAAACTTGGGTCAGTTCTTTCCCCCAGCTTCCTTTAACCCGAACCCTACTGTCCCTTTCTGCACAGGATGAAACTGGAAATGTATTTGTCTTTAAAAATGCAAATTTTTCTCCTATGTTAGAACATGTACATCAATTAAACATTTAGAAGTCTCCATTTAAAGAAAAGAATTGTGTCATTAAATCAACGAAGCTATATAAAGTAAAAAACAAACACAGTGGGGACTTAACGTTCTTTAGGATTATATCTATTTTACTTATTACACAATTTGCATTATGAGACAATATACTAAGTAATCATTCATATAGATGTGTAAACATAAAGCTCGCCCATAATCCTTTTGTTGTTGCTTCTTCCCCGTTCTCACCTCCACAAAAATGAGATGGGACCACAACTACAGGGATGGTTGTAAATACAGGCCCAAAAGTCTGAAATGCTTCAAAATTTGAAAATTTTTGAGCACTGATATGATATGCTCAAATACTTCAGATATTGGAGCATTTCAGATTTCAGATTTTTGGATTAGGGATATTCAACTGGTAGTCTATACACATATTCCACAATCTGAAAAGACTGAAACATTTTCAGTCCCAGCATTTCAGATAAGGTATGCTTTATGTATAATAGCTTCCAATGAAGGAATCACACTCCTGTATCCAAGCCTTGAGGTAGCTCTCCCATCCTTCACCCCTACACTGATGCTGGCTTGGCCACATGACCTGCTTTGGTTGATGAAACATCAGTGAACTTGATGCAACCATATGCTTAAAAATGCCTGAACTTTAGGTCTTGTCCTCTCTTGCTTTTCTTTGGAACCCTGAAACCATATGAAGAACCCTGTGCTAGTCTATTTAAGGATGGGCGACCCGATGGAGCAGAGAAAAGCCTTCCCAGCTGAGCCCCCCAACCAATACAGGCTTTTAACTGCCAGACCATCTAGCCCCAGTGGAGCCATCAGCTCGCTGCAGAGATCACTGAGCCACCTTCCAGCCGACCCACAGAACCATGGCAAATAGTAAACTGAGCAATAGGGTTTAATAATGCTTTAAGCCACTACATTTGAAGGTGTATTTTTACGCAGTAAAGGCTAACTGATATAATGGCCTTAGAATTACAAATGAAGCTCTAGCAAAACTGAAGCTTAGGCAATACAAAGTCTTACAGGTGGGTTGTTTGACAGCCTATATGAAACTGCATAATACTAGTAAATTGAATGTATAAAAATAAAAACAACTTACCCCATATTCCCATAAATACTGCAAAGACTAGGGTTCCAAAACTGTCAAAGATGCACAATTTCTGGAAAACAACATGTAAATGAATCAAAGTTCTTCCCTTATTAGAATTAAGTAAATATGCAATGTCTTGTATAAGCAGTCTGAATTTCTTTTAAAGGTGATACCTACTTTAACAATCACCATATGTATACAGACTTACAGGTGGAATTTCTCATGCTTTTAAAAGCAAACAGCCTTTGCTATATTGAGTGCATCTTCCAATGGAATCTTTCTGTACGACAATAAAGAAAACAGGTGCAGCTACTAAGATCCCACTCAGCTTAAAGCCTTCGTCAGGACTGAAAAATGGCCTCTTTTTAGAAGATGTCATATGAATGTGAGGAATACAGTGGCTCTAACAACATGATGCCCTGTGAGCAACTTTCAGATTTATGATTTGCATCTTAGCGTCATTTCACCCTTCTCAAAGGAGCAAGTCCGGAATTCCTGCTTTTCTTGTTAAAAGAAGTACAAAGCTGTGTGTACGTGAAGATGTTTCTCTGCCAGAAGAGCCCGGTTTCCTCAAACCCAAGGGTGGCTTTTATCTTGTGGCTGGAAGGTGCTTTCATTAGGATAAAGGATACACAGGTGGTTTCTCTAACATTACAATCATCATGAATGATAAGTAACACAGATATGTTATACAGCCAAAGAAGGCTCTATTCTTAGCTCTGCTAAGTCTGGTTTCTTTGCTAGTACTGGTACACAAAGAGCCCATCCCCATCTATGACTTCCTGGAAGACCTTTCAATTGGTTACAAATTTTTGTCAATAAGTGTTTTTACATTTCTTAAAACTGTAAAGATAATGCAAAAGTGGCAAAGATATATCTACTTTGTAATAGGTAAAATGAAAAGTAAAGATGGCAACAATTGGGTAGAAAAAGAAGCTAGGTAGGGGTGAAAAAAAGCAAACTTTTCATATGCTAATCAAAATTCAGTCTACTTTGTTTTACATAATTTTGGGGGTTGTCTTTTACACTCACAAAGGGTGGGTAAACTGTTATCTATGGAAAAACACTAGTCATGTTATTCTTGTTAAAAAAAAAAAGAAACCTAGTCATCATCTCATCCATCTGGTTTCCAAAGCATATAAATGCCTCCTTGATCATCCACATATATCCTGATCAGAAAGCATGATCCTAAATTGTCTTACTCAATTATTCTTTTAAAAAATCCAGCTCAAGGAAGACAGAATTAATAAAAGCATGACTGCTAGGGGAACAATGCTCTCCACCTACTCCTCTAGTCTTGCGATTCTATAAAGCACATATTACAAAACTTTTGGTTTTGACTCATGGAATCATCATCTTCGAGTTGTCTTTTATTGTTATGCTTTAACCTTTATTGTAAATTATATGAAAAGTCCTATGAAAAAGAGCTCTTGCATGTTATAAATTAAACATTCCCTCCAGGGTCAGTCCCATTTTAGTAATCAATGCAAGTCTTTCTCTATTTGATACTTCCCTGTTTGTCCTGATACTTTTGCCCACTCACTTTGGAAATAAAAAATACTATGTGTGAAACCTCAGCTCTACTCTTTGGGAAAGTCAAAACATATCTGTCAGGAGTAGAGAGAAAAACTGAAGTGGTGAGGGACATCAAGTTTACTGTCACTGCCAAGATCACACTGGCTACCTAGCTCAAGATGACAGGTTTTGCATTCCTAGGTGGGGGATGAAGTTTAAATACTTGCAACATGTGTGAGAATCAAGAATCCAGGTGAAAGAATAAGATGTTTCACTTCTCTGCTCTGTGTCCCACGAGAGCCATGTGGAAAGGGGAAGAAGGCGGCCAAGTACGCAGGGGACTTTCTTAATAAGACGCCTAGCTTGGCCTGCTTGGCTGGACGGCACAGAGGACAAGGCAGCAGGTTAAGAGCTGCCCTGAATTAGCATACTGTCTGAGTCACATGAAGCAAGGTAAAAAAGAGGGTGCTGCACATGATGACTTTAAGCAGAAAAACCAATCAGAATGTTTAATTACTTTTTATGCTTTCTTTCTTCAAGAGTGAAAAAAAACCCCACTATAAGTTAATGTACTTCTAAGAGCAAAATATTAGAACTTACCATGTTTTCCTTTTATCACGCTAGGCACAAAGCTAAAATTCTTTTTCAACGTTCAGTCGTAATAAAAACCATCAGCCCTATTTCTGCATAATTGTTTCTTCATTTCCTTGGTTCTCACTTTATATTACTATTTTTAGTTTGTTAATCCTTCTAGTGTACATTATCAATTAGTGATTACTCTTCTCTTTCAAAAAAGAGGTAGAAATCACATAAACAAATGTATGAAGAAAAAAGGAATAAATGAATTAACCAACAAATAATAAAGCTAGAAAATGTGTCCTTTTTTGAACTTTTTTTTCCCATTTTACCATTTCTTCCACATTCTTTTATATGTTTCCTCCCTTTGTATATCACACTGGCAAGATTTAAGAGGTCTTTCAAGAAACTGAACTAAAATCAAGGACCCACTGGTTTCCAAAACAATGGGAAGAGTTGTACAGAGAGACATGTGAAAGTCATATGCTAAGGATGGAGCAGAGGAAATGAGGGAAGAGTTGCAGAGGGAAGTGTGAGGGAGAGAACTGCTTGAAGGAAGTGGACTTCGCATTTGTATTTTTTCAGAGTACAATTTGCCTCTAGTATCCCTGGCCTATGCTTAAATCCAGGGCCTCCAGATGTGTGCTGACTCATGACTTAATCGGAGCCAGCATTACTGGAAAGAACTTCCTTCTTCCCATCTTCAAGTCTTTTACTTTGTGTGATCTAGCAGAGATGTTTATATCTGGGGGGCAGTAAGTCTCTTTTATTCAGAAATATAAGAAAGAAAAAGTGTTAACAATGCCCTGCAATCATTTTAACCAAGTGGTGAAATAGGGTTTCAAATGTAAATCCGGGTTTGGGAGTGAAGTGCCTGGTAGCACTGTCAGCTGTCAAGGAACATGGCAATGACAAGAAATGCAGATTTGCCATCAATGCTTTGCCAATTGTCAGTGGGTGACCTTACGGAGATTATTTAATCTCTCAGATCTTTAGTGTTTTAATCTGTAAAATGCAGATACTCTATTTTTACCTATCTCACAGGGATGGTGTATTTATCAAAAGCAGTAACATCAGTATAAGAACTTTGAAAAGTATAAAATATATATTCTGTTGGAATCAGATTTATAGTAGTAGGGGCCAGGGATCTGGCTCAGTGGTGCCTGCCTGGCAAGTGCAAGGTCCTGAGTTCAATCCCTGGTACCACCAAAAAAAAAAAAAGATTTACAGTAGTAGGTCAGAATGTTCTAGGGCCATATACTGACTCCTAACCTCTCATAGCAGGACAAGAGGACCATGACGAGGGGAGGTGGCACGTCAGTCATCAGGAAGATGCTCGGAAGCTAAAGGAAGGTGAATCTTCCTTCACCTCTATGGAATTTCCAGCCTGCTTCTCAGTAAGCTCTTCTGATCTCAATGCTTTTCCTAAACCTCCTGGATTTTAAGAGCTCAAACAACCTGCGTGTATAAGGTGAGCTAGATGTGTTTTCTGAGAATATTTTGAGACAAACTTCTTTTATCACTTATCAACAAAACTATATATGTATTGATACATACAGTCTAAATCTGACCAGCAAGGTCTTTAAAAATCCAATCATAGTCTCAACAAACTTTGAAATATAGAAAACACAAATCTCACAAGTACAAATTTCTTAAGTACAAATATGACATTTCTATTCACTTGAGTTAAGGAAAATACTTATAATAATAAATGCAATAAAAAGTGTTCATAAAATAAGCTGGTATGAGACTCTGTTTTGATTACCTGAAATACTCAATTTCAATTCCACCATTTTCTTACTGGCTCTCCATGAGATTTTAGACAAACCTTTTTTTTTTTGTTACCGGGGATCAAACTTGGGTCCTTGCGCTTGTGCAGCAGGTGGCAAAACCACTGAGCTAAATCCCCAGCCCTAGACAAGGCTTTTAATCTCTATTATTTGTGAAAGAGGAATAAATACACATTACATACTACCCTTCAGACTGTCTGGAAGTTTAGTCAAAAAACACCCTTCCAAATTCCTCAGAGAAAAAAGATATAATTTCTATGTAACACTTAAGTGATAGAATTTTAAAAGTTTCATTTATGTGTAAATATTTAGAATAATAAAGATTACCTTTGAGGACTCGCAAGTAATATTGAGCTTCCAAAATGGACAAAGCTTATCACACTGAGGACACATTATGATATTGCCACCAATATCCGGATCACAAACTTCTTTGCTAAAGAGAAATAAAAATGTAAAAATTTTAATGAAAGAATTTCCTTTCTACAGGATGATAAAATCCAGTATCTATTTATAAGAAACTAATCTATACTTCTGCAAAACTAGCAAAAGAAGTAAACTTCATTAGCCTGATAAAAGCTTGCTACATAAACCCTATAAAAATCATATATAATAGTAAATGTTGAAAGTATCTCCTTTAGCTGAAGAACATGACAAAGAGTTCTACTATCACCACTTGTCTTAGTTAGAAGTCCCTGCCAGCACATTAAGAACAAGAAAGATTGTCAAGAAGATTGGCCAGAAAGAAAGGAGAAATATTTTTTTATGTCATTCAGGATTGATTCCAGCATATTTGCACTAAGCTACACTCCCAGCCCTTTTAAAATATTTTTTATTTTGAGTCAGGGTCTCACTAAGTCACTCAGGGTGAGACTGAACTTGCAGTTCTCCTGCTTCAGCCTCCCTGAGTACTAGGCTTACAGGTGTGCACAACCACACCTGGCTAAGAAAACTTTTATTACTAATAGATTACATGATTATTTATTTAGATCACTCAATGAAACTTACTAATTACTAGAATTAATGAGCTTAGTAAAGTTTGCTGGATATTAAGTCAATGTACAAAATGTATACAGGCACAGAAAAAGAAAATGTGTCTCCATACACTTGCTATAATTAGGAAATAATTTTAAAATGTCATTTTCTTTTCTCCCCCCCCCCATGGTACTGGGGATCAAATTCAGGACCTTGTGCTTGCCACGCAGGTGTGGCACCACTGAGCTAAATACCCAGTCCCATAATGCAATTTTCTATAGCTTAAAAAGTATAGGGATAAATTCAGTCCAAGAGGTCTTCAGATTTCTATGGCAAAAATTTAAAAACTGTTCAGAAGACAGTGAAGGAGGCCTATACCATCATATTCATAATTTGGAAGAATCAATATTTAAAGATGTCCCATCTCTCCCACTTAAACTATAAATTCCACAGAGGAACAAAAGCTCACAACAGTTAAAAAGTATTGAAGTACCGGCATAGGTTAAGAAAAACAACCAACAGAACAGAATAAAGATCTTTGCCTGTACAAAAACTGACTCAGGACAAAGCTGGTGCAGCAAATCACTAAAGCGAACACTGCCATTCAACAAGAGAATGTCCAACTGGAAAATCATGAAATTAAACATCATATCCCACACAAACTGATCCCAGGTGGAAAATGAGAAGGCCCAGAGCGCCAACTTATTAACAACAGACAGGACTGCTATTGACCTTAGGGTAAGGAGAAATTTCATCAGTATGAAACCACAAAGCATAAACCATGAAGGAAAATGTTGGCATAGTTAAGATTTTTTGAAAGGAAGAATATTATTAGAAACATTATTTTATTTTATTTTTTTGGTACCGGGGATCGAACTCAGGTCCTTGCACTTGCGCAGCAGGCGGCGAAACCACTGAGCTAAATCCCCAGCCTAGAAACATTATTAAAGAGAGGAGAAAATACTAGACACAGACTGGTAAAAGTTTTGCAACATGCAAAAATAATGGTAAAGAATTATGCACCAGATAGTCAAGTGTGGTGGTGCACGCCTGTAATCCCAGCACTCAGGAGGCTGAGGCAGGAGGATCAACACAAGTTCAAGGCCAACCTGGCTACACAGTGAGTTCAAGGCCAGCTTGAACTACATAATAAGACCCTCTCTCAAACAAACAAACAAATGGACAAACAATTATGCATCAGAATGTTTAAAACTGTCAAAATCAGACTTTGTAGAACTCTGGAAATAAACCAAGCACTGCAGTGATCTAGAGCACACTTATTTGAGGGAAACTAGTTAAATCTTTATAAGAATAGTGAGCTAAATCTGGCTCAATGGTAATTCCAGCACCACTGGAAGCTGAGGGAGAAGGATCCCAAGTTTGACTACAGGCTATGTAACTTAGTGAGACTACAGGCTATGCAACTGTCAGAAAATAAAAAAAAGGAGTAGTAATGTAGCTCAGTGGAAAGGCCTTGGGTTCAGTGCCCAATACTGGGCCCCCGCCCCAAGTGAGCTCTGGGGAATTTTAACTTGACCAGTGACCAGCCCTATCTCCCTAGCTTCATGTCAGCCTTAAAAACCAACAGACTGACAATCACAGCAGCGGTGAAGAACAGCGACCTGGCAGCCACTGAATGGGGCAGAAGTAGACTGGACCTGTCCCAAAATCTCATCCCTAGGGAACTGTCAATATTTGACTTTTTTAGTACAGCCATGGAAAAGCTCAACGCTCAGAATTTGTCATTCTTTAACTTCATACTGAGCGTTCAAACTGTGCAAACAGCCCAATCCCCAAAGCACCCGGTGAAAGACAGCAGCAGAAATTACTTAACAATGCAACTGCCTGAGGCCATGATACCAGGACAGGTTAACAAGAAGGTAACCAAAGAACTTCAAAAGACAAATTAGGAACTAAGGTATCCACAAAGGCTTTAAAAGGCTCCAATGCATGTCTGGGTTTGTAGAAGGCCCTGTGCATGTGCAGGGCAGTGCACAAGGTCAGGAAAGACCTAAGAAAACTGTAACCCAGCACCTCTGGCTAGCCTTGAGGTTGTGCCCAAGCATGATGGAGCAAGGCTGAGGGACTGCAGGACAGTCTTGAGTGTTCAACCCACCCTGACACACACAGGCAGAGAAAATGACCTTGCTGGTGCCAGCAAACTAAACTTATAGAACACAGACTTCAGTAGCCACACATGACAAAGAATACAGACTTCACAGAATTAGTCCAGGGAAGCAACCAAACAAAGAACAGCAGCAGAGATAACAGAAAATAAAACTAACAACAAACCCCAAGGAGAGGGAAAATCTGATGTCCATATTGGCTATCTTATCATATTAAATATGCTAAGTTCTCAACATAAAAACTATAAGAAACAGAAAAGTATGGCCTTAAACCAGAGAGAACTAAGCAGTCAATAAAGACTGTGAAAATGCAGAACAGCTAAAACCATCTTTAAAAGAAGATGAGACTTGGAAGTTTCTACTTTCAAAGCTTACTACACAGTAATCAATATAGTGTGGCACTTGCACAAAGGACTGACTATTGATAGCTGGAAAGGAATCGAGAATATAAAAACTCTCATACTTAGGGCAACTGATTTTCTTTTTTTTCTTTTTTTCTTTTTTTGGTACTGGACCTTGCGTTTGTGAGGCAGGTGCCGGAACCACTGAGCTAAATCCTCGGCCCAAGGGCAACTGATTTTCAACAAGGGTGCCACAGCAATTCACTGGGGAAAGAAATTTTTCAAAAATGCTGGGACACCTGAATATGTACACGAAAACAGTAGAGTTGGGCCCCTACCTCATACTACTTACAAAAATTAACTCAAAATGAATCACAGATCGAAAACTATCAGACTCTTAGAAGACAAACACTGAAAATCTTCCTGATTCTGGATTACTAATTTCTAGATATGATACTAAAAGCACAAATAGCCAAAGGAAAAAAAAGGTAAACTGGATGTCACAAAAATGAAAATTTACTGTGCATCAAAGGATACCACTAAGAAAGTGAAAAAACACTCACAAAGTGGGAAAGAACATTTTTAGTACAACTGCTACAGTTTGAATGTGTTTCCTCGGAACTTCCAGTGTTACCAGTGTGACAGTATTTAGAGGTGGGTCCTGTGAGTGCTCCTGCCTTAAGATCACAACTGTGGAGGAGCTGACCGAGGCAGCTTGGCCCTCTCCCCGTCTGCCCTGTGAGGACACAAGATTCCTTCCAGAGGATGCAGCCCACACCAAACACCAATGACTGGTACCTTCATCTTCAACTTCCGGCCTCAGGAACTATGAGAAATAAATTTCTGTCCCAGTCTATGCCATTTTGCTATAGCACTGCAAGCAGACTAAGACAATATCCAATGAGAGACTTCTATCCCAAATATATACAGAAGGATCGCAACTCAACAATAACAAGATGACATAATTAAAGTAGGGAAAGGATTTGAACAGATGTTTTTCAAGGAAGCTATGCTAATGACAGTATATGGAAAGACATTCAACATCATTGGCATGAGAAAAATAAAAACTAGCAATGACACACTTCATACTATCTAGGATGATTAACAGTTTTGTTTTCTAGTACCAAGGATCGAACTCAGGACCTCGCACTTGCCAGTCAGGCACTGTGCTGCTGCACTAAATCAGCAGCCCTAGGAAAATTAATATTAAAAAAGAAAAACCATAAATAAGTGCTGGCTAGAGTGTGGAGAAACTGGAATCCTCATGCACTGCTGACAAGAATGTAAAATGGTGCAGCCACTTGGGAAAATATTTGGGCAGTTCCTCAAAGTGTTAAACATAGGGACATCATGTACCCCAGCAATTCTATTTTCTGCTATATTCTCAAGAGATTTGAAACCATACCTCCCCCCCAAAAACTGTCAAATGAACAGTCACAATTGAATTATTCATAATAGCCAAAGCGTGTTAGTAACCCTAATGTCCATCAAACGATGAATGGATAAAGAACATGGTATATCCATATAGTGGAATATTATTTGGCTATAAAAGGCATGAACTACTGATAAATGCTACAACATGGATAAACCTTGAAAATAAGCTAAGTAGAAGTCACAAAAGACCACACACTGTTACAGTTCCACTTTTGTGAAATGCCCAGAATAGACAAATCCACAGAAATGCAATGCACATTAGTGGTTGCCAAGGGCTAAGGGAAAGGGGGGTTAGAAGACTGCTAATGGGCTCTGCTTTCTTTTAGGGGAGATGAAATGTTCTAAAATTAGGTGGTGATGATGGCTACAAAAGTCTGTGAGTATACTTAAAGTGTACTGAATCTTACAGTTTAAATGGGTGCATGTATACTACTGAATTACACCTTTTTCAAAAAAACAGGATATAGACTTTAGGCATTTTTTTAAAGGAGGAAATACCTGTAGTATCCTCCACTTATACATGTATATACGTATTTTCAAAGCCATGCAAAATTAAATATTTTTAAGGTAAATACAAAGGAATTCTAAATACAAAATTTAGTACAATAGTTTTTTCCAAAATAGAAAGGAAAGGGATAAAATTGAACAAGAAACTTACAGGCAGCGATAATGTTTTTCCTCTCTCTCTGTCTCTGTCTATACTGGGGATTGAGCCCAGAGCTTGAACATGCAGTACTCCTGTTTCAGCCTCCCAGATCCCATGCTGGGATAAGCATGTGCCACCACACCTGACTTCTTTTTCTTAAACTGGATGATGGATCGCTATTCCTCACATTTTAAATATATTTTCTATGCTTGTGAATGTACTAAGCACATAACAGAACTAAAAATATTTAAAATTCATGTCTTCTAAACATTTTAAAGATATTTAATAATTAAAGCCAAACAGTTTTGACCCCAGAGTCTGTGTGAAGTGGCAGGAAATATGTGATGTGGTCATCATGGTGATTTTATAAAATAAGTTATAATAAGAACAACCACTTGAGAGAGAACCTTACAAAATTCCAACTTTTCCACTCGGAAGATGTATTTTTGAGGTGCTTTTGTTGTTATTTTTTTAAGCTGGGAAGATACAGAAAACAATGAAGATGCCCAAGAGAAATTCAGGGAAAAGGTATCAACATTAAGCTGCTGGCTCCAAATGCTTTTTCAGTGAAGAAGGTAAAATACTTCAAAATCCATGTGCAGCTTAGTAGCCAAGAAGCCATAATGGACACAAGAGGTTCAGAATTCTCTGCTAAATGGGATGGGGAATTACACCTGTGTGTCAGGGCTGCCATGAAAGTATTCTGCCTCAGAAGCAGAATGATATGCTTGGGGGTTGAAAATTTTGGTCATCAACTCAATACTGGTCCCCAGAAATTTTTATCTGGCTGTCACATCAGGAAAGGCCAGATGATCAAGAGAAAAATGTCTGGTTCTGTGCTGGATCCCTTCTGGAGGTGGAGACCACCAAAAGCAGGGCAATGATAATGCAGTTGTGAACAGTGATGGTGAAATCGGAGTGTGCCGGCAAGCGGGGACTTCCCTTTAGACAGTGCAGTTGGTGTCTGAATTCTAGCATCAAAGACAAGAACTATCTGTCATTTATTTTTCCTCTGACACTGTAAGGAATTATATTGTAAAAGAAAAAACAAAACAATGACTGGTTATTTGAGTTTTTAAACACACAATTCTTAATAAAGATTGAGAAGTCTTTGCTAAAAACTGAAAAACACCAGCTTCACCACTTTTCCCACTGAAACCCTGAAGAAATCTAAGCTGCTCTTTGGCCCACATCTGCAGGGCTGACTGAAGCATTCCTCTGGGGCCAGAAGTTCAAGGGCAATCCTCCAGCCAGGCTGCCTTTCTTTTTCAAACAAAGTATTGTCTTAAAATATTGGAGTGTTTCCTAAGGATAATATTCCTGTCAGAGGCCGGGTTGGATTATCTGAGAAGAAGTTTTTTTCCACTGGTTATTATGCCCAGAACAAAGGATATATCATCCAAGGCAACGAGTGTTTTTTTAACCAAAACAGTCTAAAGCCCTGAAAATTATTTTATGTCTAATCATCTTTTCAGTGTGGCAATGAGGAATAAATCAAGGTTACCTCCATGTACAATTATCCTGATTAAGATATCCGTAGAGAAAGCAGGCCATCCCCACGACTGCTGCCAAGAGGAGCATCTGAGTGTAATAGCCCAGCCAAGCAAAATAGATTCCAATCTTCTCTCCATAATATTTCCTGAAGAAAGACAAATTATTTTTAGAAGACACAAAGAGTCACTCAACACCTTCACCCTAATATTAATTTTTTATTTTAAATAAAGGAGGCTTCACATAAACTTCTGACTCAATTCACCCTTAAGGCATATCCATCTTCAAAGCAGACCCTGGAGTCTGTGAAACAAAAGGTTTATTACATATTCACAAGTACTGATCATTATCACTGATTTGGTGGTTGAAGCAAAGTGAATTTAGAAGAGAACAAGACAGGGAAAAATGCTGAATATGGGGCAAATACAGTATCATTATCACTCTTTGTAAATGCTAGCACTGTTTTACACACTGTCCAAGATGATTTTTAATATGCACAAAACAAATGGATAATCTGCTCAGTTACCTGCCCTTACATACTTAGGAACTTCTTTTGGAGGAAATATAAACCACAAACAATAGCAAGAAAATGACTGATGAGAATACCATTGTCCCCCCGAACTGTGCGGTGTACATTCCACGATCACCCCCAGTAGATGCTTGAAACCCTGGAGAGTACTGAATCCTAAATATGCTACGCTTTTTCCATATACATTAAATATACACACCAGTGAAAGAGTCTGATTTATAAATATACACAATAAGATAATGAATAATAAGACACAACAATTATAATACTCTGCTGTAATAAGTGTTATGTGAATGTGGTCTCTCTCTCAAAGTATCTTGTACCATAGTCATCCTTCCTCCTGGGACACAGGCAACTGAAATGGTCAAAAATGAATGTGGATAAGGAGGTCCACTGTGCTAAGCTGTAGCAGAATGTCTCTCTGACCAAAATTCTATAAAACTTACGTGAGAATGGGAGAAGGGAGGATGGCTATAACCACCATGTATTTGCTATTATCTAGCACTTCTGTTTTTCTCTAGGCCTTAAAAAGTGATTAATGGTGTACTCTGGGTAAAATGGAAGAGACGAGGTAGGTGAGATTAGAAAAGGGCAAGGGGAGCAAGAAGCGGTGGCAAAATTGTTCCCAAAAGGGAGGTCAAATGCATCAGCAGAAAGAAAGGTTTAGGGATGAGGAGAAAACAATAAAGTGATTGTTTCGGTGACTTGCCACAGTCTTCCTAGATTGATTTGCTTCTGCATCTTGGTTTTGGTCTGTGGAACCTGTAGATTTCCTTGGCTCTGAGGCCCGTGTGAGACTCTGGGCTCTGTACAGAGCAGGGCTACAAAGCTAGGCTTTACCTAGTGAAGACTTAGCTCTGAGAACCTGGAGTCCTGGGCCAGACCAGTGCCACAGGCTACAGGCTTGGCTGAAGCAGTGGTGTAGCTGGGGGCGGGGTCCTGACCCAGGCAGCACATTTTTGGGGTGGCATTATGGGCTAAAAGGAAAATAATACTGTAACAATTTACTCCATTTTAACATGGCAAAGATTCAAGTACATCAAAATAGTAATATTCTGTGAAAGACTGTAGCACTGAGCTGAAGGCAACATCCATGAGGAAAAGGCAGGGTGGGACCGATGTGATGTTAGAGGACAGGACGAACAAAGTTCATTTACCTAGGACTGAGTTTTGTGGTTTGGCTTAGAGAAGGCAAACAAATGGCAGGCTCAGAACCATACCTGGGAAAGAAAAGCCTGGCTATGGGTGTGAGATGTCTCATCACATCTTCTGTTATGCTTTTTGTGATGTATTATTATTGCTCAAATTTAGATATTGGGTTAAGTGTGCCACCTAAGGCTGCCTATGTTAGAGGCTTGGTCATCAGTGTGGAAGTGTTAAGACGTGGTGTGACCTTTAGGAACCCAGTGGGGGGGTCACGGAAGGCACTGTCCTCAGAATGAATTAAGTAGTTCTCATGAGTTAGTTCTCACAAGAGCTAAGAAAAGAGTAAGACCGGCCCTTCCCTCTCTCTGGCCTCCTGTCATGTGACCTCTCCCTCTCAAATGGCCTCCTGCCATGTCATGATGCAGCCAGGGGGCCCTCCTAAGACCTGGTTCTATGCTGTTTGGACTTTCAGCCTCCAAAACGGTGACCTAAATAAGCCTTAGAAAATACCTAGCTTCAGGGATTCCATTATAGTAGTGCAAAGAGACTTACACAGTTCTCATAAGCCATCTATCCTGGACATGTCACATTTAAAATTAAAAATAATCTTAGAAGTTGCTTGGTCCAACCTCCCAATAGTAAAAATATCTTGTCATATTTAGAAAGCTGGTCACATAATCTCTACTTGGATATTCAGAGTGACAGAGCGGTCATTACGTCCTAAGCCATTCCTGTTACATTGTAGCCAAGCTTGGATATGTTTTCCAAATCTTATTCCTGTCTCCTAGTACTCAGAAGCTGGGAAGAATGAGGATCCCTTCAAATGGATATTTGCTGATCACCGTCTCTGAAAAAACATCCAGCTCTTCACATCAATCTTACAAAATCAGCTTTCATTTACCAAACTTGTAGGTACATGCTCAGTGTCAAAAACTCTAAACAGGCTGATTATTAAACAGCCTGATTATTAAAAGGAGCCGTCCTCAACCATCTTCCCTATCTCCTGCTGTCCAGACACACCTACTTGCAACTCTCAGAGCTGATTCTCTGAGTATCACTTCCATTTTGCTAATATGAAGCGCTACCTATTGATTTCTCAGTTTTGCATCTCATCACTGACCTTCCAGTCTGGAAGATGAGAATTAAGCTCTCTTTCAACCTCCTGCCTCACCAGCCAGTCACATGTCTGCTTCCATTCTTTCAGCACAGTTAAATTATAATTTAGGGTTAGATCAATACTCTTGTTTTATGTTAGTATGATTCTATTCACAGCTGAATCAAGTCATCTGCTATAATTACCTTTTCCTTCCTTTCAAATATTTTGCTTTTCCTCAAGTTAATTGTCTTGATGGTTCATTTCTTAGTGTTTATCAACAAATTCAACCCCAGACTCTCCCCCCATAGTATAATTTCCTCAGTATGTTCATATTCAACTCCTCGAATAAATCCCACCACACATCTTTCAACTTGGATTTTTTTACGGGAGTTTTTCTATCACATTTTTAATTTCCACGAGCTACATTTTATTCTCACAATGATGCTTACGGAGAATCCTACCCTTGTCTTGTGGACACATCTTCTTTTCTCTATTGGTGAAAATGGGAGTTTTCAGGGGAAATTTTCTTTCTTTTCCTGTGCAAAGTCTTTTTCCTATAAATTGCTCTTTCCAATTTGTTTGGATTGCTTTTTGGGAAGAATCTGTTTCCCTGCTCAAGGGGTTACTAGTGAAGCAATGCGGGAAGCACATGTGGACCAGGGACGCAGAATAGTTAAATATGCTCTCCTTAGCAAAATGTACTTAATATAGTAGGAAAATTGTTTCTCTTCTACTGATTAAGACTTACCATCCTGCCAAAAGATGATACAGATTTAATAATAAGGAGATTAATAAAATGAAAACTTCATACCAATGTCAACCTCAAATATAGTCAGCCCTCCACATGCAAGGGTTCCACATTCATGAATTCAACTAACTACTGACTGAAAATACTAAGAGAGCAACAATCTCTTCATAATGACTATGCAGACTTTTTTCTTGTCATTATTCCCTAAACAACAGAGTACCACCACTATTTACAGAGCATTTGTATTGTATTAGGTATTGTAAATAATCTAGAGATGACGTAAAGTATATGGGAATATGCACACAGCTTATATGTAAAAATTATACCATTTTATACAGGGACTTGAACATATGTGGATTTCCTTATCCTCAGAGGTTCTGGATTCTATGTAAGCATCATTGTGAGAATAAAATGAAGCTCGTGGAAATTAAAAATGTGATAGAAAAACTCCCGTAAAAAAATCCAGGTTGAAAGATGTGTGGTGGGATTTATTCAAGGAGTTGAATATGAACATACTGAGGAAATTATACCACAGGGGGAGAGTCTGGGGTTGAATTTGTTGATGAACACTAAGTACCACAGTACCAGAGGTGACTGACTATATTTAAACACATACAAACATCTTCATTTACAATCTTACTGTATAGGGTAAACGGGGTTAATAAAAGCACCTCTTCAGGACTTTAATCCAGCTAATAAATGAGGGAGGAGGGAATTAGAGTCTGATCAAATGAAATTATGAAATGAAATCCCTACGAAATAATAAGGCAAGAATTATTAAGGGCTACTAGCATCACAGAAAAACAGAGATAATTAGACCTTATGATCCTTCTGATAAAAGCATCTAACTCCATGTATCAAGTGTGTCACATGAAGTAGATAAATCTCCTAGATGAGGATCACATCCCTTAAGTCAGGCAAATGCACAGGACAGAGGAACAAGCTCAGCAATATCAGCAATGCTATGGGGAGAATAAAAGTGCAATGCAGGAAATAAAACCAGATGCAAGGAATTCCTGTAAAAACTGGATGGAAAACAAGAAACAAAGAACAAAAACCGAGAAAATCTGAGATATTTTATATAGCTGCAACATTTGATTTGAACTAAAACACTAAGAATTTTTTAGACAATTAAGGGAATCTGAACACTGATTAGTCGATGAATTTAGGGAGTTATGGCTTTTGTTTTAAAGGGTATTCTGGCTGTGCTTAAAGTATTTACAGCTGGGTATGGTGGTGCACACCTGTAATCCCAGCACTCAGGAGGTAGAAGCAAGAGGATCACCCAAATTTGAAGCTAGTCTGGGAAGGTCAGCCTGAACTACACAGCGAGACCCTGTCTCAAAAAACGAAACCCTAAAATATTTAGAAATAGATGTTAATGAAATGATATGATATTTGGGATTTGCTTCAAGATGATCCAGTGGAGGAGAAAGGAAAAGAGGTAGAGGTAAAGATGAAACAAGAAGGGCTGTGAGTTGAGAACTTTCTGGAGCAGGATGATACATCTGCTCAGGCCTGCCATGCTATTCTACTTTTGTACATTTTCCATAATAAAATGTAAAATGAACTATTCAAGTGTTTTCAAAACTCTCACTATAAAGGTAAAGCATTGTCCCAACCAGGGCACCTGCATGAGGCACTGAGAAGTCTGAAGAAAGAACAGGCACTTGTCTCTGGACAGACTTGGGGCTAATCCAATTCTCCTCTCCTCCTCACTATCCACATGCAGTCCCTAACCAATCCCGTCAGCTGTACTCCCCAAAATACATCCCGAATCTCGTCGCACCATTTCTCACCTGGCTCACACTAATAGACTCTACTTGGTCTCCCTGTGTCTTATGCCCCCTATAAGCCATGCTCTTCATCTTTGCGAAATGTGAATGAGACAATTATTTAAAATATCACAGTTGCTTCTCACTACACAGGAAGTCTAACCTCCTTTCCGAGCTCCAGCTACCCCTCTAACTTTGTGTCTCATCATTCTCTTCCTCATTGGCACTGGTCTTCATGTTTCCTTGATCTTGTTAAATGTATTTGTGTTTCAGGAACATTGTATAAGCTACCTCTATTTCTAGAATGACTTCTTCCAAATCCTCAAAATACTCCATTCTTTTCACTACCCAAGTCTCAGCTCAAATATCAACTACTCAAAGACAATTGTTCTTGCCCCATCTCATCATTCTGTTACTGTATTCCAATTAAAGAGTTTTCTGTTTTTAATCTGTTACCTGCTCATGTGCATTTCTTTAGCCTCTCTCTACCAGCAAGGATCCTCCACCCTGGCCAAACAACATAAGCTTTTGGAGAGCACTCAGCATTGGGGCATTGCAAAGACAAGTCCTGAGCTACTCATCATTTCTTGTGATATACAATGACAGTTTTTAACAGCAAATTCAGAAAAGGAGTGAAAATTTATAGGTCTTATTATGCACTATAAGCTAAATCTAATATTTACTCCTCTACAATAAACAATTTAGCAGGTCTTTCTTCCCAACTGGTGAAAGGAACCTCTAAAACCTTAGAATCTTTTCATTCACAGCGGGGCCACTGAACTACAGTTGAGAGCTTATACCCATGAGGTGAATCTAGTGGGCCCTAGATTGTGCTACTGAGATGACTCAGGATGGGACTGGCCATGACAGACAAATCACATGATTGGAGTATCCGGATTGTAAGCCATGTGATTGATACTGGATGGACCTGCAGGGAGTAGGGATGGAGCCCCATGGGTGATGATTCAGTCTTGCCTACACAAGGAAGCCTCAAAAGAAACCCAGGACAAAACTCGATAAAAGCCCAGCTCAGAACGTGGCATCAGCTTTCTGGGTTGGCAATGTTCTCTGAATGCTGTCTTACTTAGATACCAGAAGGGCACTCTCTCCAACTACTCACCTGATAAGATCCAAGGGCTGCTTCTTGTATATGCTCCGAGGATGAGCCCACTCCCGATACAGAAGGAATCGTTCATTAGGGCAGCTGGGATCTTCTGATGGTTGGCCAAATTTGCACTGAGAAGCAGAGGGCAACCAATGAGCATCATAATCACATTTTCTCTATTTACAAAATATGACCCTAATACTTCAGAGTCACATTTGTGAAAAAGGAACCCTCACTTGCTGGAAGCAATGTAAATACAACCTAATGTTTAGTGAGGACCATTTGAAAATGTGGGTAGAGATCAATGCCTGGATGTTATAATCCTGGGGTATAATATAGAAACTCAGGGAGAGCCCCAGGAATACTAATATTCCCCAAGTGGGGCAGTCATAAACAATGAAAAATTGGGCCACCCAAGAGCAAATCTCTACAGTGAATCTCTGAGGAATACCTGAGGGCCAATCCGCTCCTAGAACAATGGGGGAACCAGGGCCTTTGGCCATTTAGCAGCAGGACAATTCTAAACCCACATTTCTTTGTCCCCCAGTTCAGCAGTTATTCTGTGACAACATACAGAAAATAAGCAGCAAAGAAAATAGATTATCATGTTACACATTCAGTCTACTCAAGAAACAAAACCTCCTGCCTCTGCTTAAACTGACTTGGTCTTTTTCTTGTCTGACTCATTCTCCTTCTTTATGAAGTAGAACCAGATTACCACCCAGTCAAGCCTTGGCTTGAGGCCAGACTTCAACCGCCTTTCCTAAATACCATTCAGGCTCATCCCTAGGCCTGGCTATGGGACCACTATACATACAGGCTTTCCTGGAAAAGACCTGGGTGGGGGCAAATGCCACCGAATACTATCGAACTTTGGCTTCCTAGATTAATATTCAGGACAACTATTTGCAAATGTCCCCAAAGTTTATGTTATGCCATAGGTGCTAATTTTGGTGGCACAAAAAAATAAAGCACATAGGCTACTGGGCTGGACAGCCACAAGAAATCTCTCAGGAAGCTCAGCTCCTTCTTTTCGGCTTCTCTTATCCATATGTACCAAATAGGTGCTTAGTGTCCAAGTGTTTCTATCTCATATCTCTCAATCCTGTCTTCATCCACCAGTGGATGCAGCACACAGTAGGAATGAGCAATCTCAGGTCTTTTCTTTACAGATTCAAATAAATCAATAATATATGTGACAGAGTAACAATCCCATATAATACAGTACTTAATTTATTTCATTGACCAAATTTATTTAAACAGCTGTCCTTGCATTTATGGAATCACTAAGGGTCTGGGTGGTCACATGTTAAAATCTGATTCCATATAAGAAGCGGTCAGTTACAGATACGCTCTTGAATTTGAAGGGCTGCTATGGTCTCCAAACACAGTCTTTCAAAAATGTCAACTATCTTGGGTTTGCTATTGTGACAAGAACCCTGACAGGTGCCTTTATAAAAGCCCTGGCATAGTCCAGGGAAAGTTTCAAAAGAGTACTTCAGGGTATAGAAAAGGATAAATTAGAATTTCTAACAAGTATTTTCCTTACAAAGGACTCATATCTTTCTGTTTAATAATAGCATTTGCTAGTAATTGTGAAAATAGCTAACACTTAAATATATGCCAGGAACTAACATTTGACACTGATTGGTCCTAATAACAGCTCTATGAGGTAAGTACTATTATTACCCTGACTTTATGGACAAAGAAACAGAAACAGAACAGGTAAATGACTTTTACAAGGTCATCTAACTAGAAAATGGCAGAGCAGAAGTTTTTGCCCCAGAAATGCTAATATAGTGAAGCTGCTAAATGATACTGCTGCAGCCATTAACTGCAGGAGAAAAATTGTTTATTCCTTCCTCTGCTCCTTTCATCACAGCATCTTTTCTGCCGGAGCCCCACTGGTGAAAAAAATGGTCAGGTTCCTTTCGGCCCTTCAGGAGCTTGTGACCTTGCAGTACACTATTCTCTTCATTTTACTGAGGAAGAAGCATAAGGTCAGGAAGGTCAGCCCTTCCCTACTGTCAACACCACAGTACGCTTAGGCCATTTCTGCCATTTGACTTACATCATGGAGAGGGAATGCTGCCTTGTAGATTCCAGAACTTACAAGTCTGTTAATCCCAAACTTGCTAACGTTGTTTATCACTTGATACGTGACCCGAGAGAGGATGAAGTAAACCTAAAAGATTCCAAAATAGAGAGTGATTTATATAGTAGAACCAAGCAATCTAATCACTGTGTACACTGTAATGGGAATCTGTAGGCATTTTAAATTTTTTTTCAGCTTTTAAAACCAAAACCACTAGGTATGGTCGTGCACGCCTACGATCCCAGTATTCAGGAGGCTGAGGCAGGAGGAGTCCTGTGCGTTGGGGGCCAGCCTGGGCTACATAGTGAGGCCAAGGCCAGCCTGAACTACATAGCAAGACCCTGTCTCAAAAAAACAAGTATGAGTTTCAAATACTTTATATGAAAGCTGGTTTTAGATACTGTTTTAGTTCTTTTAATTGGAAAACAGATAAAACATAATTAAAATGTGTACAACGATTCCAGTGTTTCTATTTTTGTTGTTTTTTTTGTTTTCGTACTGGGGATTGAACTCAGAACTCTGCACTTGCAAGGCAGGTGGCGGAACCACTGAGCTAAATCCCAGCCCCCAGTGTTTCTTTTTTTATGTGACAGATACATAATCTGGGAATGAGCTTTTAAATCAATGCTATTGATATATAATCTAAAAATATACTGACAAATAATATAATTTTAGTATTTATCAGTATTGTATTGCTAAGATTCATCCACACTTGTAAACACTGGACTTCATTCATTTGGCTACTGTATCATATTTTATTGTAAATATACCAGTTTATTAATCCACTTGCCTAAATGATGTCAATATGATTATTTTCCAGGTTATTTCTTAAACAGCACTGATATGAACATCTTTACACATGTTTCTGTTGCATATGTAAATGAAATTGATTGAATAATTAAGAGCAGACTTTCTAAGTTTTAGGGTATATGAATAGTCAGTTTTTTCCAAAATATTTAATGTTTTTCCAAAATTATTGAACAATTTGCACTCTGACCAGCAAGAACATGCATTGAATTTGTATCCACTCTAACAATTACTATTCTGCAGCTTTTAAATTGTTTGTCAAATGAAGACTATAAAATCATATTGTATTATTGTCTTTATTTGCATTTCCATAAGCACTAGTGAATGTGATGTAATATACTGAACATCTATTTGTTAGTCATCTCAGTCTCCTCTTCTGTGAAATGTCTATTAATGACTTCTGCTCATTTTTCTTACTGATTTATAAGATTATTTTCATGCTGTTGACACCAATCCTTTGTCAGTTTCTTAGACTGGAAAATCTTCTAAGCTGTGACAGATTTTTTTATTTTAAGTGATCTCTTCATGAACTAAAGTTCTTAATACATCAAAATTTATATCTTGTCTTTCATAGTGAACATGTTTTATTCCTTAAAGAATATTTTTGTAATTACGTTAAAAATAAATTTATCTATATTTCTTAAAAAAAAAACCAAAATACACACCAACCAAACCAAACCACTAATAATTCAACAGCAAGCTCCAAATCACCCCAAGACAGAAACTACATTTAGCTTAGACTTACAATGCGGCTTCTGGTGGCTGGATTGAAGAACGAATCTCTATCAACAATGTAAAAATCATTCATGCGGTTCTTTTCAAAAGGTGCAGTGAAAAACTCTTGCTCTGGCTTGATCATATTTTCATCCACACTGAGGACTTTAGTGAACCAGTTGAGGTGGTGGAAGGCTGAGGACCGGGTTTTCAGATCATTGGGTTTCAGAGGCAATTTGATGTGCATTAGCTCAGCATATGTACATAACACTTCCCACGGCGCATGTACTTTTACAAATACAAGATTGTCATCCAAAACCTATATTGGAAGGATAAAAAACACGTATCAGGAAACCAAACCACCTATTTTCACAATTTTGAGACATACAGAGTCTCATGAGCTGATATTTATGTTTTAAAAAAAGGAAAAGAAAAGAAAGAAAGAAATCCACATTTACAGAGAACATCAAAAAGTGAAGCTATAATAAAAATAAATCTGTAGTGCTCTGGGATGGTTAGGTAAGGGGATTGTAAGTTGAAGCCCAGACTTGTAACTTAGCAAAACCCGATCTCCAAGTAAAAATAAAAAGGGCTGGGGTTGTAGCTCAGTGCAAAGGCCCTGGGTCCAATCCTCAGTACTGAACAAAACAGACCTGCAATTATCACAAATTTGATAATCTCTTAGTTTTAATTATCAATAAATTAATTAAAATTGTTATAATTTTTATAAAACTAGTATTTTAAATCAGAAAACTGAACTTGTTAGTGACTTTAAAATGCTACAACATTCATTGCAATGCTATACTACAGAAAATATGTTTATTTTCTAAACCTTGAAATGGACTGTTTAATTTGTTGTATAATATTCATTATGTTATGTGGCCACTGAAATGTCAATGACCCACACTTATCAATAATTTACTATATGTTAAAGGGAAAAAGCAAATTATAAACTGTGAAATAATAATCCTCTTTTTGAAAGGTAAAAAAAATACGTATTTCTTTGAGGAAATAAAAGTTCAGAAAGACTACAAGGTAATTTCTGGACAGTTAAGATTCACACAATTTTTATTTTCCCTATTCTTACATTTTCTAATTTTTATTATTTTATGTCATTTGTACGTTAAGAAAACCTTTAAAAGGTTTTTAAAGGAAGACAATAATCATTCATATATGCATTTATTATTAAATTCTTGGGCTACTGGGAAAACGATGATACAATTCATAGAAGGCAGATTTGGCGGGACTCCCAGCCAGTATGTGACTACACATCGCCAGGCTGCACATTTTCAGGGCTGTCCACAAACTCCAAGCAGCTTCAGATCTCTAAGAACAAGTTAGCCATGGGTTATGAAGGCACTAACACTTACTGATCTTGTTGCTTCTAGCTCCAGGCCTTTGCAGATGAGGTTAGATTCATATGCTTGTCTTTTTCTCTGTCAAAAGAAATTGGAATGGACGTAAGACCTTTAGTTTTCTCAGGGGCAGAAATAAAGCCTTTTGTTTTAAAGGAAGAAAATAAACTGGTTTGGATCTGATGAAGAGACATATCTGCTTAAAACGGCACAGAAGCGGTGACACTACTCCTGCTGATGGCAACTTGTGAGTGCTGGGTCTCCAACAGAATGCTGCGGACTTAAGCTGGATCCCCCAAGCACTCTGGTGGGCCATTAGTTGTCCTGATGGGATGGGGGGCCATTTAAGGTCAATAAAAGCCTCTTATTTGGGCACAATCCGAAGGACTTTGACTCCTAAGAGTACATAAACGGAAAAAAAATTTTCTTTTACAGGGTTGCAATATATAGTCCAGGCTAGTTTTGAACTCACTATGTAGGCTGGCCTCGAACTTGCAGTGATCCTCCTGCCTCAGTCTCCTGAGTGCCCCAGCTATAAGTGGAAGTATTTGAGTCTCAATTACTGATATCACTTTCCAGAGTTAAAGATTCTAGATTTAAAAATTTTTATTTCCATATTAGACATTTAAATGATTCAGTTACTCGATATATATATTTCACCACTGCAAACCTTAACTAAATAAAACAACACAGATAATTTTGGTAAAATGCAAAGGATTTGAACTGAAATGTTCAAGAAGTTATAAACATCCCTATCTACAAAAATAGGGAGAATTGATAATAAATCTGCCCATGTTATATGGGCAATTCAAAAGACGTAGAACATACTGTATCTAAATTCTATATGGCGAAGTGTTTGCCAACCAGTATGCTAAGATGTAAAGAAAGTACCTAAAGGTGAAGACTTGAATGACTTTAAAAGAACACTTTTGATGACAGAGCAGCCATCCTGCATTATGAAAAGAAAAAAAGCGGGTTCAGAACACAAGCTCTGAAAGTCGACTGCCCAGGTTCAAGTTCTGGTTCCATTTCTTATGACCCATGACAAAAACAACCTAAACTCACTCTCTGTGCCCCACTTTCTATATCTGTTAAACAAAGAAGACCTCATTAGTTTCCTTTATAGATTCTCAGGAAGATATGATTTAAAGTGCATAAATCCCATGAACTAGAATTTCCACTTACAATAATGACGGGAGATACACTGGATCCACCCTTTCACTGAAGATAACTAAAAAACGTATGTACGTACGTACGTATGTATATATGTATGTGTGTGTGTATTTTTTTAAATAACTTCGGCAGTCACAAAACAGAGATTGCTGGATCAAGATCAGAGTAATCAGAGAACCCAGATGCCAGGCTACTGTACCCAGAGAGTTCCATTCATGATAAGCCTACTGTGAAGGGGCAGAGGGGGCTGAGTTGCGATGCTGCAGACAGTCCCAAGAACATGGACGTACCTGATGAATGTGATACAGGTGATGCCACCTGAGAAAGGACAAAGGTCAGAAGGTGAAAGAATACACCTCGTATTTGGCTCAATTTGATTCAAACAGAATCCCTGACATATTTTCCTTTATTTGTATTTATTTAATAAATGGATATACAATACTTACAATGTGTCAAGACACTGTTCTAAGAACTTTTCAAATATAGCACATTCATTGCACTAGAGTAACTTAGAGAAGAGCCAGCAAGTGGACAACTTCTGTAGATACGAGCCAGCAACAGGCCAAGAAATGCTCGAGTCAGCAGAGGGTTCCCACTCTACTCCCAGCAGGGTCCATACCCTCTCGACTTCCTCCACCACCACCATCTCTCTAATTCAGCCCTTTCCACCCCTGGGCTGCCACAATCCCAATCAAAATTAGGGAATTTGACTCAGAGTCAGTCTACTTCTTACCTATGCAGCATTTCTTCACTCTGGACCCTAATTCTCATGCTTTGATTCTGACTTGACAGCCCAGCCCTTGTTCCTCACTTCTTTCTTTACTATTAAGTCAAAGCTCGTTGATCCTGCCATTAGTGGTAAATATAGTGCTAGACACAAATTATATGCCTAACACATTGGAGAGAATACACACAGCAGCTCCCCACTACCACCCACGGTTTTCCTTGCCACCATCATTGTTACCTATTGTTGACGGAGGCCCAAAGATACTAAATGGAAAAGCCACGAACATAAACTTATTTAAAATGAGTTTTAAATATTGTGTGCTGTCTGAGCAGTATGATGGAATCTCATACTGCTCCATCCCTCCCAAGATGTGAATCATCTCCACACTGTACACACTGCCTGCCGGTTTCTCACTTAGTTGCCACATTGGTTATTCGATAAATCACAGCAGTATCATAGTGCTTGTGTTCAGGTAACCCTTATTTTACTTAATGGCCCCAAAGTGCAAGACTAGTCATGTTGGCAGTTCAGATATGTCACAGAAACCACGAAGTGCTGCTTTTAAGTGAAAAGATGAAAGTTCTCAGCTTCAGAAGAAAAAAAAAGTATACGCTGAAGTTAAGATCTGGAGTAATGAATCTTCTGTCTGTGAAATTGTGAAGGAAAAAGAAATTCATTTTAGTTTTGCTGTTACACTTCAAACTGCTAGAGTTTTAGCCATAGTGTGTGACATACTTACTTGAGAGAGAAAAGGCATTAAATTTGTGTGCATGTATAGGAAAAAAAAGTACAATATATATACAGTTTGGTACTATCTATAGTTTCAAGGGACGTACAGGTAAGGTGAGAACTACTCTATTCAACAAGTATTTATTCATGCATTCCACAAATATTTCCTAAGGTTCCACTATTTTCCAGGCAACCTGTAAAGCACTGAAGACTCAAAGAAGAATTTAAGACTTTAATGCCTAATGATCCATTTGTAGAATGCCCATAACAATGGAACGTAATGAAATGTGTTCTCTTCAAATTCTTGTTCCTTGAATTTTTCTAGGTAACATATATGAATTTCATGCAAAAATTCAAAAAATTTCCATCTTCAGCACAAATGGGTTAAAATTTTCTGGTACAGAGGAACTACAGAGAAACTCACTGTCTACTGCCTTAAGACTTCTTTCTCCCAATACAGCAGGATTTGTTCCTAGTTTCATGGCACTATAACAGGTATCTGTCATTCTTCGTGACCACCAACATTTCAACTTTCAACAGAGCCCATATCCCTTATAGTGCGTAAAATTGCACACACTCCTTTTTCTAGTGCTATTAGCAAATGAGCTATACCCTGCCAATGACATCACCCACTCCAGATTCTGAATTGGAAGCCAGCAACTCCAAGAAGCAAAGCCAGGGAGAACCCATTCTGGAGTGGATAAGAGAGTGAATGCTAAAGACAGTAGAGGCAGAGGTCACTGCAGGAGCTTTCAGTGACCACTGCTGGTCAGAGAAGCCAAGAACAGCCCTCTGATCCATGCGGCAGCCATGCTTTTACTCTTCGACTGTCCCTGTGGCAGGATTTGGGGACCCTCTTCTGCCTCGTCTGCTGGCTGTCTAGTCTCCACATCTATTTGTCTAACCCTTCACTGCTTAACTTACAGCTCATTTTTCTTACTTGTAAGCAAGAATCCTGACAGAACAGCCATAAGCTTAAGGAAAACCTGTTGGCCTGAAACCTAAACCACTGAAAACGGAGCAAATGTTCTGAGACGGCTGGACACTATGACATCCTTTCTTTCAAGGGAGATGACTCACCCTGAGGAGAGGTAGCTTCGTAGTCTCACTAGCAGGTCACAGCTAAACCCATGCCTGTGCCTTTGGTATCCTCTAGATTTAAGTTACCTAGGAATTGCACAGAAAGTGAAGGTTCTGGGCCAAGGATTTTAGCTCTGATAGACAACTGTCCCTCTAATCAAAGAGCTGGAGGATTGGTCAGAAGAGAGGCTTCTCCAGCTGCTTAACAGGTATCTTAACATTTAAGTGCTGGTAGAAAACAAATCAACCATGTTAACTGGTCTTGTTACAAATTCATGATTCTCAGCACAGTTAGGTCAAGCACAGTACCCAGCTGTCTTCTTGCCATCCACCAGGAAGTTGGTCCATACCTCCAAGCTGCTCCCTGTGCTCAACACCTAACTTGCAGTTTCCCACATTCCGTAGTGGGCCTAAACTGTCTTCACTCACTGTGACCTCTTGCAGGTTTCTTTCTTTCTACCTCTTAACATCTGGATAACATCTTTCTTTCTGGAGTCTAAAGTCATCCTTTTATGTCTCCTCTTAATACCTTTGTTTTTCTCTCTTTTGCTCTTCCTTCTCAGCCAAAGAATACTTAGGGTGCTTCTGATTCTTAAGTTTCTCCATGGCTCTGCCAGCTCTCCAATTACCACCAGGCCCCAGAGATGCTGGGCTTTAATCTCAGTATCATTAGCACTTAGAACAAGCCTATCAAAGAGTAAGCATGCAATATATGTCTGATGGATGAAAAGACTGAGTGAATGGAGGGCTGACAGAAGAAATAAACTGAGGCATACAAAGTACTATGGTATAGAAACAGTCCCCCCTCCGATTTTTCTACAAACATTTATTTGTGGGTTTTACAGGATTTAATGGAGGAGAGATACAATTTAATCCTGAAATACACTAGCATCCAATACAGCAGGGGTATCCAGAGCATAAAATGATTCCCAGACACTTCAGGGTTTGAATTATGAGATGGCAAAAGGGGTAAGGTTCAGAGAGCTGGGCCATTCTGCCATTAAAAATATGAAACACAAACAAGTCCTGCATCTTGGTTTTATCAGCTGCATCAACCATGAACACAATATGCTGAATACTTTAAGTTAGACCTGGTTCCTTCTCTATGGAATTTTCAAATTGAGGCTACAATTCCTCGTCATTTTCATAGTACTTGCTCCTCTCAGATTCTGCTCTGCCAATCTGCTCTTGCCGTTCGAGTATCTTTCTTACACCCGGTCATAATACTGGTTGGATTTATGGGGTCAAAATTCAAGCCCGAGTTCTGTCATCCATTAGCTCTAATGCTGGGTAAATAAACTCTAACTGAGGTTGCTTAAAGGATTAAATGTGACCATGCGTATACAGTATACACCATGATGCTTGGCATATAAGCCCTGTAAATATGTTAGCCATTACCATTCTCTTCTTTCTCCATCTTCCAACATGCTCAACTTCCCTTGTTCCCTAAAAGATACAAAATAAAAACCCTCTACCCTACAGGTCTTAGAGGCTCATCTCTCCTTTTTAGTAACAAACATCTGACAAAATAGGCAGTCTCCACCCATTCTGCCTCTCCACACCATGTACCCAATAACCCCTAACCACTCCAGTGGGACTCTCCATCCTATTTTACAGGAACTCTGGAAGTGAATCTTATCTCTAACTCAGCACCATCTCTTATGGACTCTTCTGTGCCATGTGGCTGTCCTAGTCCTTGGACCACCACTTTGATATCCGATGAACACATATATCATCTTCATTCTCTGCATCTCTTCTCTTCTGCCTCATTTCTGGGTATTACAAGGAAGGTTACTGACAAGCATGCACAGCACATGTGACTTATCATAAATGCAGAGAGCATGAGAACAACTTCCTTCAATCCATTTTAAAATGTGGCTAATACTCTCTCAGTAATATGTACCATAATCTATTTAACCAACCTCAAATTACTGGATATTTAGATTGTTTCTAATTTTTCACTATCATCAAGATCCTTGTGGAACTATCTTTGTACATCCTTTATTACTTCCTCAGTACACAGTACTAGAAGCAGAATTGTTAAATCAAAGAGTGTATTCAATTTTAAGTTCTTTAATATGTATAGTTGTGCTGCCCTCTAGAAAGGTTGTACTAATTCATCTTATTTTAGTTCTTATTTAGTTCATTATAAAGAACTCCAGAGATATTTATCTGATTTCTCTAGAGATAATTGGTAGACCTTAGAGTTGGTTTATAATGTCCTCTATTTTACCACCAACTATAAATACTTAAACAGTTGAATCAAGGATAGGACATTTATGTTTGCTTAAACATGTTAATATATCACTGTGGTGTTACTTTAATAAAACAGTTATTATTTTCCTTTGCCATGGCAATTCACAAAGAACTAGTGGAATATTTTTAAACTTGATCAACCTAGTTTTCTTGGTATGTCAGGTAGCTAAAGTAAATTAGCATATGTTCTATATTTGTCAAATAGGCACACAGCAGGAAAGGACTGCTTACTTTAGAAAAGATTGCTTAAATCTCTTTAATATGGAATTATCATCCTCACTTCTCCAAAGAATTTACACTTGCATAAGTAACTTGGCATTTGAAAAATTAGTGTAGAGCTGTCTTCCATTTTAAAGATGAAAGATAATTAATACTGCATGTTGGCTGATATAGGCATTGCTCAATAAATATTTGTTGGATAAATGAACATGTGAAACTAAACAATTTTTAACTAAAAATTATCTATCTATGTGCCTTGTTGGAAAGCCTTATAGGTAAGACCTAAACCTAGACTATAATCTATGATTTGTGTTTGACAGCTGAGAATGATTAAACTAGACATACTGGCTCTTAAAAAAAAAAAGGCCTAGTCATAAATTAAACTGTGCTGTAAATTCCTGTACCTCTAGGGGAGCAGATTCATCTGCATTGCAATTAGATGCCTCTTGCTAGAATTCTAGTAAAGCTGAAGTGATGGTAATCATTGAGACCTATGTACATCACAAAAAATCCACACAATCCTTTGGGTGCTGGTAAAGAAAGGTAATGAGGGCTCAAAGAGAAAAAGGACAAGAGCACCTAGCCACCCTCCAGGCACTGGAATTGTATTTATAACTCTTTTGAGAGATTAATAAAGCTGTCAGAGAAATAAATAAGAAAGCAATCAAAATCACAAAGGACAGACTGGCATAATTAAGGAAGCTTTCTGTCACTAAGGACCTTAGATTACATATTACTTACCTCATTTGGCTTAATAAAGTCACTGTTGTAAAGAACTTACCTGTGAATCATACAGGAATAATACTGACTGTAAACACTAGTACTCTCCATGGCAACCGGCTTTTACAGTATAAAAAGCAGGGATTGCGATGACTACGAGGTCAATTACAAATGTACTGTGATGATAAAGTATAAACCAGTTGACATTGATAAAACATGCATAGTTAATTTCAAATATTCTTATAGCTCTGATAGGCAAAGTATTGATGATGCTGTTAATTTTATTTTCAAGTTGCTAACCTTTGTTCAGCCTACAAAGATGCATGACAAATAAGTCAAGGTACTTAATCTGCCCCAAAACTGACTACACTATGTGCTATTTTATTATATATCACACACTCCAGAAGGTTTGGTAAACAGAATATATAAGTTTTTCAATCGCAGCTTGATTTAAATTCACACATTGGCAATAAGACATTTAAGATTAGTGGACCAGTATAATGAGGAATTTACTCAAGTGGGTAATGCACATTCATAAGGGGACAGAAAACAGAGGAGCGTTTTCAAGGATAAGCATCAAATGTTTGGAGGTTCTAGCAGAGGAGCGCAGCTACTCCTACACCCTTGACCAAGGAAACGGTCCTCCTCTATCAGGGTGGTCTTTCTCTTCCACCAAGCGTGCAGCTTTGAGGGACGCACATGGAACGGTGAGGGAGGAAGAGGACACTCGCCTAGCCAGCCAGATCAGCCGAGTCTGCCCTGGCGATCAGTGGGGTGACACACGTTGCAGCCAGATCGCCCTCACATCTGATAAGCATAAAATGTAAGGGAATATTTAGCTGAAGTTCACTTCCAAAATTACTTTTTAAATTAACATTTTTGGTATAATTACAAAGAAATAAATACTTGTGGGTAATTTAAATTTTCAGAGAAGGAAAAAACCCATCTGTAATCCACTGCTGAGATAACTACTAAAAACATTTTAGTGAAGTGTTTTCCAAACTTATTTATTTCTAAGAACAATGTAGAGACTTTTCTATAATGTAGATTCTTGGGTCCCTCTCCTAGAGAAACTGATTCCGTACAGATGGTACAGGGCCAGGACAATCTATGTTTTGTTTTGGTTTTGAGGGAGGGTCTCACTATGTAGCTCAGCTGGCCTGGAACTCACAGCAATCCTCCTGCCTCAGCCTCCTGAGGGCTGGGATTATAGGTGTGTGCCACCATGCCCAGCTGTGTGACCTATTTTTTTTTGTAGCTTTTTATTTTTTATACTATTTTTAATTTTTATTTTATTGAGTTCATTGGTACATTTAGGTATACCTTATGATCAAATTGATCATTGAGAATTTGTACCTGTACATGATATATCTTGATTCTTATTTTTTTCCCATTCCCCTGCCCTCCCTTAAACCCCCCACCCCCCCCATATATAAGCTACGTTTCCATTTTTTCCTATTTTTTTCTTTCCCTTCTTTCCTTTTCCCTGCCCCTCTCTCCCCAGTTCCCCTTTCCTTTTGAACATTTTCTTCCTATTTCACAATATCTATTATACATTTTGGACCTCAGGTACACCTTCAGTTTCTTACACTAGAGAAAAGATTGGGTATTTACACATATGTGTCCTATTTATTTCACTTATGAGTATGGCCTCAAGGTGCATCCATTTAGCTATAAATGTCTCTAGTTTATCTTTCTTTATGGCTGAGTTTTATATTACTCCATTTTATATTTTTAAAAAACCCACCTCTTCTTTATCCACTCAACAGTTGATGGGCTTTTGGGCTATTTCTAAGATTTGGCTATTACAAACTGTGCCGCTGTAAACATTGGTGAACCGTGGTATGATGCTTTTATTTCTTTTGGGAAGATACCCAGCAGAGGAATAGCAGGGTCAACTGGGACCTCTAATCCTAGCTTTCTGAGGAATCTCCACACTGATTTCCACAGTGGTTGCACCAGTCTACACTCCATTAGTGGAGAAGGGTTCCTTCCTCCCCGCAGCCCTGCAAACATTTGTTATTGGTTGATTTCTTGAGATCCAAGGATCAGTGGAACAGGTTAGAAGATGCAGAAACAACTCCAGACATACTCAGCCACCTCATCTTTGACAAGGGAGCCAAACTCCCTCACTGGAGGAAAGATAGCCTCTTTAATAAATGGTGCTGGAAAAACTGGATTTCAACCTGCCAAAGATTAAAACTAGACCCCTATCTTTCACCGTGCACTAAACTAAAATTGAGATGGATCGAAGATCTAAGTATTAAAACAAAAACACAAAACATGCTGGAAGAGAGGTTAGATAGAACTCTTGAAGACACTGGCATAGGAAAAGACTTTATGAACAAAACCTCAGTAGCATGGGAACTAGCACAAAAAATCGACAACTGGGATTTCATCTTATTAAAATGCTTCTGCACTGTAAGAGAAACCACCATCAGAGCTAAGAGACAACCTACAAGGTGGGAAAATTTTCCCAGCTGTTCCTCAGACAAAGGACTACTATCTAGAATATATAAAGAATTTTTAAAAATCAGGCCCCCCAAATTTAAAGACCCAATTCAAAAATGGGCATCTGAAATGAACGGACATTTCTCAGATGAAGAAGTAGAAGCAGGAAATAAAAATGAAAAAATGTTCAACATCACTCACTGGTTATTCGAGAGATGCAGATGGGCAATCTATTTTTAATAAGCAGCATAGATGAATTCTTATGAGACATATTTAAGATCCCCTTTTCTAGGACACATCTCTGTGTACACAAGCATCACGTGCGCGTACAGGTGCACACAAGCAACTCTTCTTTTGTGATTACTTACCTGCTTCAAGTCCCTTCTACAGTTGATTTTTGCCAGGTTGTCCTCTTCTACAGATGACTTAAAGAAGTGAGGCACTAGTGATCACTAGTACCATAACAACTAATGGCCTCTTCATCCAAACCTAAGGCCAGAACTCAATAGGGACAATCAAGAAAAGTGCTTTCTTTTCCACATCGTTGGGAATATGTCACTAAGGTCCTCAGCGAGAAGAAGCTAAATAGTCAGATTTTATTTTCCAAAATTTCACTGTCCTTGGTTTTTAAGGTTTGAGCCCAAGGGCATTTCCTTTATTGGAAATAAGCAGCAAGATTTGGATTCACTGCTTCTATGCCAAGACCTTGAAAATAAAACCAAACATGCTTATACCAGCAACACATTTTGTAGCTGTAATTTGAAACTGCTGATCCTACTTTATTTCCGTTAACCTCCAATCTCAGTATATGGCAAGTGGGTAGAAAGCAAGGAAAAAGATAAAAATATAAAGAGGAGCTCCTTGCACTCATCTAATATTAAAGAGTCGAAGCTAGACCTGATTTCCTCCCTAGGACAAAAGACAGAACACCTACCAAGTTGCCTGGGAAGTCGAACTATCCAAGGCTGGTTGCTATAATATCCTGTTAACCCATCCTAACATGAGCTTCAAGTTTCCAATTCAGGGACTATCTGTAGTAAATATGTCAATCTCAGGAAACTTTTTACACTCTTCTATATAGTACTCTCATTTTCTTTGCCATTCCCTTTATGTTATTTTAAATATGAGGGCAGTGAGTCAGTTTTCAGTATATTCAGTCATGCCTGCTCTTTTACGAGGCTTTCTAGGGGCCCGCCGGAAGATTCCCTTACTACCACCTTGTATTTCTTATAAATAAACCAGTTTTGCTTTTATCATGTTGAAACTTAGGCTCATGTTATTTATAATATGCTGTTATTTTCTCTTGTAACCAAGAATCTGAGGCAAATTTGCAGCTGAATTCTGAGTAAGATCTTATGGTTTACAGTAAATAATTTTATTACCAACACAAGCTGCATTTTGTTTTTCTTGCCTCTACATTTCATGCTGATTTACTCCTCTAATTACTATTACTTCATAAGTGACCTCAAAATCTTTTTCACTTTCCTAACATTTCTTTTTGTTTTAACTCAATTCCATATATTTATCATTTACAACATATTTAAAAAATATATGTGTATACTGTGGAAGACTACATTGAGCTAATTAACATATGCGTTATGTCACAAACTTTTTGAAGGGAAAACACTGAAAATCTACTCCTAGCAATTTTCAACAACATAGTACATTAATGATAGTCACCATGCTGTAAAGTAGATCTCTTGAATGAACTTAATTCTAATTGAAATTTTGTATAATTTTGACCAACACCTCCCCAACCCGTCTCTTCCCACTAGGCCCTGGTAACCACCACACTAATCCCTACATCTGTGAGTTTAACTTTTTTATACTCCACATAAAAATGTCAAATATTTTAAATTAACTTATAAACTAATGTAGCAGTAGCATCAATAAGCACGGCACTAATAACTACAAAATTATAGAGAACATCTTAAAGATCATAAGAAACAATATTTGAGTTATCTATTACTGTAATCTACATATTTTGTTTTTGTTTTTGTTTTTTTGATACTGGGGATCAAACTCAGGGCCTTGCGCTTGCGAGGCAGGCAGGAGAACCACTAAGCTAAATCCCCAGCCCTGTTATCTACATATTATCTGTACTATTTTTGAGTTATCTATACTATTAGTTACTATCTCATTGGGTACAAATAAACACTATTATCAGTCCTTTGTACCCATGGATTCTACATCTACAGCTTCACCCAAATGAGTGTAGAAAATATTTTTTAAAAATTTGTATCTGTACCAAACATGAAGACTTTTTTCCTTGTCATTTGTCCTTAAATAATATGGTATAGCAACCATTTATACAGCATTTACATTGTTATTGGGTATTATAAGTAATCTAGAGATCATTTAAAGTGTATGAGAGGATGAGCATAGGTTACATGTAAATACTATGTCATTTTATACAAGGGACTTGAGAATTCTCGGATTTTGTTACCCACAGTGACCTGGAATTGATTGCTGGTACACAAGGAACATATGTACTTAATGTACATAAGACTTAATGAAGAATTAAGACATGAAATTATCTCAGTAGTTTAAAAATACATTTGACCGAGCATAAAAACCAGTTATCATAAAAACTTATCAGGAACTAAAAGAGAACCCCTTTAACTTTTTTAAAGAAATCTACCAAAAATTTACAGCAAGTATGATACTCAGTGGTGGAATTTTGTGAACATTCCCATTAAAATCACGAACAATACAATGATGAGTATGATGTGTTGTTGGTTTTACTCAAGAAATCTTAATCATTGCAATATAAAATGGCAAAAAGAGTAAAACTTCCTTGTAAACAAAATGGCCCTCATTTGAAAACACTTAAAAGAAGCACTTGAAACTCAGAACCAAAAAGAGGTTATTAAGGTGCCTAGACAGACATTACAGAAAAAAAAAAAATAACAAACTTCTCTTTTATATGTAACAGTAAGCCACAAACTACAATTGAAAATGCTTCTGACAATAGCAAAACAATTTAAAATAACTGAGAACAGTTAATAAAAAATGTACAATATCTTCATGATTATTGTAAAATTGCACTAACAGATACACAACCTCATTAACTGGAGTGACACACAATGTCTATCATGCTAACATTTTTTCATGAACTTTCAACATTTCCAAAGCTTCTAAGCAAACAATTCTGACCTCAGGCTGACTTAGCTGAAACAAATGCACAACAATTTAAAAAGCTCATAAGATCTAAAACCAATTAGTTGTCTCACAGTATTTACAAGTTTGGATAAGACTATATTATAATTATATAAATAAGCTCGATCAGTAATTTTTTAAAAATCCATTATTCTGTAGTCTCTAAGCAAAACCCCTTCTGTCACACACTAAAAAGTTCTTTAGGCCAACCTAAACACACACCTGTAATCCTAGATTTTTGGCAGGCTGAGGCAGAAGGATCACAAGTTGAAGGCCAGCCTGGGCAATTTAACAAGACACTGTTATAAAATTAGAAAATATAAAAAATGGCTGTAGATGTAATTCAGTGGTAAAATGCTTGCCTAGCCAGCATGAGGCTCTGAGTTCAACCCTCAATACCTTAAAAAAAAATTTTTTAAGACCAGATATGAAATACAAACATATACTTCCATATGTAATCTTTTTCTCAATTTCAAGGATGTAAAATTTCCATCAGCTTTTAGGGATGGATAAAAAAATAAAACTCATATTTAGGCATTCAGGATTGCTTATACTGTTTTCCTGCTGTTTAGACCCCACTTTTACCATCAATTGAATTACACCATCATGTGGTCATAAATGATGAGCTAAGTGTAAGACAAAACAAAATTCAAAATAGATCAATTCTGCCACTTGTTAGCAGTTCTAGCAAAAGGAAGTAGGAAGAAAGAAGCAATTGCTAATAAAAACAAGTAGGAGGAGTTGGAGAAATACATGAGAATGTTTTATTTAAAACATCTTTGCTCTTCACAATACAGGTTAAACATATTTAGCTGCACTAATCATCTACTGTGCTAGACAATGCTGGCTGCCTATGAACAGCCATTCTTTTAATACAAAGAAAGAAAAGCCTAAATGTTTTTCAAGGACTGGTGATCAGATGACTCAAGAGATAAATTAGACCAATCTTGATGAGTCTATGCCAATGAAGGTAACTCATTCACCTTGCCAGCAGTCCCCTGGATGTATAAGGGACAGATTCCAGGTTGCCTGTGCAGAACGAGCTCTTTGCATGCACAAATTCCTGTAATAAAATGATGTATTTGTGTATTTTCCTATACATTTAAAGACTACTAATATCTAACACAATAAAATGCTATGTAAATGGTTGCTACACTAAATTGTTTAGGGAATAATGACAAAAATGTATTTCTACATATGTTCAATACAAATGCAATTTTTTTTCCTCCAAATATTTTCTAACTGTAGTGGGATGACTCTGGATGTGCAGCAAATGGCCATGGAGAGCCCACTGTGGTTGATTTAGAAATAGACTGGTAGAGACAATGAACTGTAATGGGAAGTCTACTAAGGTCCCTTCTAGAGGATCCTTCTAATCTCTCTTAAAAGAAAAAGCCATAAGAAAGGATGTTTTCTCTTTCTGCCTCTGGCTACTTGGAGTTGCAGCAGTCACTTTATAACCAACTAAGTCAGTTTAAATAGAACCAACACATTAAGAATGGCAGAGCAGAAGGACGGAGTGGCCTCATTAAGCCAATAAATTATCTAATCCATAGATGACTCCATTTCCAGACTATTTCTTAAATCAGACCAAAAAAACCAATCATCTCCTTTTAACATTTAAGTCATTTTGAGCTTCATTTTCTTGTGATTAGAAATTAAAAAAAAAAAAATCCAAACTGATTCAGTTCCAAGCGTAGTATGAGCTGAAATGAGTACTTGTGGAAACTTACAGTCATCCCCATGTAAAAGCTAAATGTACACAGTTTATGCTTTTAAAGGGAGGTGAAAAGTTTCCAAAGTGATTTCACTAATAGAAGAGGACTGAGTTACGTGCTATTTGGATGTTTGGCTAGAATAGCATTTTCCCTTTTGCTCAAAAGAAGATACAATCTTTTAAGCCTCTGTTTCTGGTGCTTGTAGCCCTTCTACTTCTTTTTCCAGTCTTAAAACATATTTTACAATACATTTTTTATGAACCCTGGCAAAGTCAACCTTGACATTGCTTTTGGAAATCAGTATGATTTACATATGCATTTTATTTTTTCTTTCAAAGAAAACAGGATTTTAAAATTGCCTCTCTTTGGTATTGTTCTACATCATCAGTAAGTCCTCAGAAGGAGTATAAGGAAACTTTAAAATGTTTTTCCAATTAATTAAAATGTGATTCCAAACCAGAACTTTGAATTCTGGTGAAGTATAAATTAAGTTTCATGTACAAATACAAACTGACAAACAAAGTATGGCTTATAAAAGCCAATATCTAAGTACCATATAAGAGTCCATGAGTTCAAGGATTGCCAAAATTAATGATGATTATTTTTCTCTTCCTGGTTTATGACAGTTACTGTGGGACCTGTTTCTGTCTGAAGCAAATGCAGAATTTATAAATAATGTAAATAGCTCTAGGATCCCTTCACCATGGCAGTAAATCTCTTGTCTAAAGCTAGAACTGTTTCTTTTATACTTTAATGGATTAGGTCAGTTTAACTTAGTTTACATAGTCTTAATACAGTTCTACTGCCATATGTATGCTTAATGAATATTTGACAGTGGTGACTATGGTGACATAGAACAAATCTTAGTGTCTATGGAAAATGATAACATACTCTAAGCAATTTTACACCAGTGGTAAAACTATATAAATGAGAGTGATGTCTTCTATATCAGGGTATTATTTTAAGCAAAACCAAGTGAAAGAGGAAGGTACATAAATTAATATTTACTATTTATATGTGCTAAACACTTATATAACTTCTATATATACTACTGTATTTCATTTTAACCATAATCCTACGAACTAGGTGTTGGGGTGCCATTTTCCTAACTCTAAGATGTCACGGATTGTATGATGAGTCACTATTAAGAAATTCAACAAATGAAAATATGATATACCATTTGTAACATACAATTTGACAACAGAGATTTTAAAATGTAAAAATAAATACAATATTGATAAGAAAATGTGCATAAATACATAACTAGTTACCAGCTGTCCGGACATAGACTATCCTTTCTTCCTTCCTGAGTTCTGACTAATAAAATTGCTAGTTAATTCCAGACCAAAGTGGTGAAGAATCATGAATTCCTGTTGCATTCTCTCTCATCCTATCTATCAGAGCTGAGGTGACAGCACTGACAACCCTGCAAGTACCTGTTAAGTAGGGCAGAGCCTCTGTGTGAACCTGGTACCAGAAAGACTTGAGGAACAGAGCCTCAAACCATGTTCCAGACGGGAAGCCACCGTTGTCTTTGATGTCACTTTCATTGTTCAGCTTATGTCATCTGGGAACTTACCTGTTAATAACTAGAACTGCTCCAACTTGTACAGTGGCAGATTAGAATTTGTCAGATTCCAAAGCCTGGACTCACTCTGCTGCACTATGCAAATATAAAACTCCAAACTTACCTTAAAAACATAAATAAAGCAGTACTGAACACTTTATTTTTAAAAAGGTTTCATCACTTGGTTTGAAAAATTGGAAGAAATCAGATTTAAAATTAGTATGCTAGGGAAAAGGTATAGAGAGGAACAATTAAAGTTGTGTGTGTGTCATAGCACACATGTAAGAGAAAAAAACAGAACAAAGGAAGGATTTCCAAAGCGGGTAAAAGTTACACATTCATGTATGCATTCCTTCTGTTCTGACAGTAATGCAGTCTGGGTTTATGAAAAGAAGCTCTATGCAGTTGTTAGAATCCTAGCCTGCTGTTTTAATATCTCAAGACAAAGATGGCGCTGGTTCCTAAAATATCTCGACCTAAAGGAAAAGGAAATGGAAAAGTGAATGGCTTGACTGACAATGGAGGAAAGGGGGATGAAGAGGGTGACAGAAAAGATGAGAAGTGAAGAACACAGGTTCTGGATTCAAGACAAAAGTTTGAACCACAGCTCCACACTTGCCAGACTAGCGGCCATAATTTCACATAATCATTTAACTTCTCTTAAGAGTCAACTCTGTCATTGATAAATGGTGTCATAACAGAAGGTTTCGTGCTATGATGAGAACTCCATGAGAAAACACATGCAAAATGCACCTGTAATACCTGGGTGAGCACACGCTGAGTGCTAGTGCTATTATATTTGTTATCATTAATTATTAGCTTCCTTTTCCATGTAATTGCAAATAGCCAGTTGTGCTTAAAGTACATCTCTTCTGCCCCACAGAAACCTACTGAGGCTAGGAGCCTGAGGAAGTTTCTGTTTCAATTTTTTAAATTGTTTTTAACATGCTTTGAGGGAACATGAACAGAGAAAATGAAAGTATGTTTCTTACATGATATTTTGATACTGGTTTCACTTTATTGCTCACATAAAAATAGCACCCCCCCATTTTACTATATTGTAAGGAATAAAAAAGAAAATTAAAAAGAAAAAACCTTACCCGTTGTTTTTCATTTGTACCCTTTTTATTGGTCTCCTTTCTCTTTTCATCTTCATACACTAGAACAAAGTCAATTCTTCGCTGGCCATCATTAAAAAAGAGGGAGTCGGGTTTTCCATTAAATTCTTCCTGTGTGGAATAAAAAAAAGAACATAATAAAATTCTTTTGAAAGGTGCTGACTATAAGTGTTTATCTCCTAGCTTTAATAGTTTCACTGATGTGCTCATTGAGAAAGAGAAATTCATCCGTTACCAGTTACATGACCAAGCAGTCCTGGCCACCAGGATCTTTGGAAGCGTAGTCTGTTGTTAGTGAGAGCAAATCTTTGAATTGAGTAGTTTACATTATCACAAATGCACAGGAATACGTCAGTATTCTGCATAAAATTCAATCATCCCAGAACTATTAAAATAGCAAGGGAATATCAACTTGGGAAATGAACAGAGTAAAAAAGACCTGCCTAGTCAAAGGACTGAAGTTTATTTAAACAAGAAAAAAATACAAGGTCAATACTGTTGAAAATTCATCCTATTTTCTGACTTTTAATCATTTTCATGATTTCTCTAGACATCATCTTATTTATTTACTTTGGTTCTGTGAGACAGGGTCTTGCTGTGTATTTCAGGCAAGACCTAGTCTTGACTGACTCACTAGGCAGTCCAGGCTGGCCTCGAACTCACAGCAATCAAGTGCTGGGATTATAGGCGTGCACCACCACACCCAGGCAAGACCTCATCACTTTAAAGACAGTGTAATTTTATTCCTTAACAAATGCCACAAGAAACATTCCTTATATACAAAAACCACTAGTCACTGGTGTTTGCCCTCAAATCCACAAATAATGTACCCTCACCCACAGCAAACAAATTTTTTAATTGTTTAAAAATAACAATAATAACAAGTTAAATGAGTCTTTATTTAGAGCCTAAGAGACTACTGCATAAAAACAAAGAAAAAATAGGAGAACACAGGTCTAATACAATTTAAAACAATCTCTATTATCATATGGATCTGGATACAAGTAGTTTAATTTACTCTGAAGATGGGTTGTATTCTCAGATAACTTGTCAGAATGCTTATGTTAATTTTGTTGTTGCTTAACAATCAGATTTCTTTTTAGCTAATAAGTAGTATTTTTAAAATTTCATTTTCCCCCATTTAAAACTGATGGGAGACTACATTGCGCCATCATTTGATGAAACTACTTATATGTTTTGTTCATTAAATGCGATTCATTCTCCTCTGTATTCAGTATCAATTAGCACAGAAATCACCTTATTTTACAACCACCACACTACTTCCTCCTTGTCGTCACACTTTTGAGAAGAGGTATTTTTTGCAACACATATGAAACTGGTACTTGTTATTCCTTTTCTCTCTCCCACCAGGGAAGTGTGTAAAGGCTTACTGCTATCAATTCAAAAGGCTCCCCACTAAGCAAATTATTCCACATACAAAAATGAACACTGAGGATGTAACTCGCCTCCCTCCACTTTCCAGTCTCATTTAACTGACCACCGATGATGTGACTGTCTTCAGACTTTTCCTATCCAGGTCACTGAACATACAGGAAAATATGACATGTCAATGCCTTACGCTGATGCCTTAATCTAATTCTTTCATTTGCTATGCTAGTTATTTAAAACAAATAAACATTAAGAGTATTTAAAGCATATAAAAATACGAAGCCCTGTCTTTTTCATTTGGGCCATTGAGTTCTTTAAGTACCTTCAATTTCTCTTCCTTTCAATGTTGGCGACAACCAGGTTAGCTACTAAAAGGAATCTGTATGTGAAGGGGGAAAAACAGAATAATTTCTCAGAATGCCAGAGGAAAGCAAAGTAGGGTGGAACATAGAAAAGTCTGATCATATTTGTAGACATATGAAAAGTGGACAGCAAGCAACTTGTTCTCTGTAGCTGTTAGTGGAGTCCTGCAGGCACTTGTAGATGTGAACTTCTGCAGGCTGGGATGAGAATCACATCTGTACTTGGCTCCAAGCACTCTTTTCTTGTGTGGCCACTACATGGTGGCAAGGCTGGCAGTTAGCTCCCAAATGTTCTGCACGCATGCCTCTTGTGTGATAAAGGCCACGGCTCTTTGTTTGGAAGAAAACCCTAATGTGCTGGCAGCAGTTTCCTGTGTGAAATAAGTAGGTCAAACTCTGCTATGATACTATCAGAATGTAATGCCAGGGAAAAGAGTCCCAATCTCCCTACTGCTGTGAAATCCAAATTTCTCATCTTCTGGCAGGAGACAGTTCTACCAGGTGATTATGAAGAAGGCAAAAACTAAAGGCTGGGCTGTACAGAATATGTTACAAGAAAGGGAACTGGTCTAAATAAAAAGACTGGCTTATGAACAAAAACACTATTTAAAGTGTGGGGGGGTGACCAGAGATTTTCAGTGTTAAGTTCCATTACAGACCTAACTAATGCAAGAGTACTTAAAATGACAGACAACTTAAAAATAAATTATTCCTTTCCACGCGTTTTACTTTGTCTGAGGAAGTAAAATTTTAATAGTTCTCAAAATAAATACTGGTAATCTTCTTTAAATGACTGGTAATTCAGAGATGAATTATTCAAGTCCTGACCTCCATGCCCTCTCTCTGTGTCTAAAATTTTGATCTTGGGGCTTTTCTGCTGAGTCAAACGGCACCAAGATGAAACACCCAAAAAATCTGAAACCCACTTATTCCTGTTTAGCAGCTTAAATTTAAAAATACTTAAAGAAAAAGTTTAATATTGATCAAGTAAAATCGTTTTAGAGATCAGAGCTCATGTATGGCTGCTGACTTTCCCATTGGGAAATTAATCCTTATGGTCAGCAAGGTAACGTATTGTTACTTGTTACCCTAAAGGTCTTGGAAAATGCCTTCAATGCCAAGGTAATAAGTCAGTTGCTGGTTTCTAATACTTCACCTTTCTTTCTGGAAAAAAAATCAAGCAAATGTCTAATCACAATTTGGAGTCTGTAATACATTCAATCTGCTTATATGAATTTCCCCCTTGGTCCTGAGGACATCAGATCCCACTAATCTGGATTCATTTACTTTTACTTACTTTCTTTCTTTCTTTTTTTTTCTTTTTGGTTCTGGGGATCAAACTTGGGTCCTTGCACTTGCGCAGCAGGTGGCGAAACCACTGGCTAAATCCCTGGCCCTAGATTCATTTACTTTCTAGTGGCAACCTGACCTGATGCTGTACTAAAAGTTAAAGGCTGAAGCAGTTAAAAGGACTACCGATGTTCCTTGGTACAGCAAAATAAACCAAAACACTGCCAACCAGTACAGAACTTGAGCAGCTCTGTCTTTGACTTTGACACTGCACACTTGAGATACAGAGAAGGCTTGGTCTGAGCAAGGGGATGTCTGAAAGCAGAGCTTGGCTGAGTAGGGCAGGAAAGGGACAGAGTACAAAGGAAGGTCAGATGGGATTCACCCCAGTGATGTTTTCTAGGCTTCCCTCCTCTTAGTCTCGCTTCTCTCCTTCTTTTAATCATTCTTTCAACAGAAGAACCCCAAAAGGCAATTATTTTTCTTAATCTAATCTGGCCAGTAATTCACATAGCAAAATTACTCTGCCCAGTGCTAGTGTGAGTTTAAGAACACGGAACAGGTTTTTGCTTGTTCTGTTTTACTACTGGTAAGGAAGTACGTGTAAATACCAGTCTTGTCCCTGTAGCAAGTGGAGACCCCTGCTACTGTAAGACAGCAGTTGAGAAAGAATGAGCATTTTCTACTAATAGTTGCTTGGCAGGAAAATATCTCCTAAGCAACCTCTCACCAAAATAAAGCAGTGGTCTTTTCCTTGAAAATAATACTTCATTAAATGAAGAGGAACTACATGATGGAGAGGTCTGTCTTCTGGTAGAGAAAAGAGAGCCGGGGTGAGGGCCTGGGGAAAGAGCCACCTGAGTCTAGGTGCTCTGTGACATGCAGCACGGTCGTACTTGAGCAGTTCATAAGCTGCTAATAAGCACTCTTCCAAGTTCCCACACACGAGTATGTTAGGACTTTGTGAGTTCATAAAATACGTTGGTTCTCAACATTTGTCCAGTCTCACGTTTTACAAACGTCTTTACAATGGATCCTCAACCTTTTGGGAACCACGTCCCACTTCATTATGGAAGAATCTTGTCTAATCATTAAAAATGCTGAACTAAAATTATTTGTTTGAGGTCTGGATAAAAAGCAGTCATGTTGGAGTCTTTGCTCCAACTCTTATTTAAGGGGGCCCAAAATGTGTCCTGGACAGGAAGCGACACCAACTGTATCTCTAGGACTTCCAAACGATCTGAGATTGGGGTGTATTCCAGGCTCGTTTGAATTAATGGTTTTGACTTTTACACAGCAAGCTGTGAAAAAAGTTTATTATTTAATAATGGTTAAGAAATTACAATATGAAAAAAAGCAAAATCCTTTATGTAAATATTCAGATCTCAAAAAATTTGGAACATAATCACATTTACATGCCATGTAGTTATGAATAATATATAATTTCTAAGTATTTTTCCTATCTATAACAGAGTTCAGGCAAACTCACAGTACAAATAAGTGAAACACTTTTTTTCCTTCACACAATTATGCAAAAATACTGTAGAGATGAGAGAGACCACGTCAAATTTTATTGTGGTTAAAATGCAAATTACAAAGAGAAATGCCAAAATTTAAGCCAAAAAAAGGGCCAAGAACTTTACGGACGGGCAAGCTGAAAGCTGAAGGTGAAAAGATAGTATTGTTTGTTTCGGTACCGGGGATCGAACTCCGGTCCTTGTGCTTTCAGGACAGGTGGCGGAACCACTGAGCTAAATGCCAGGCCCGAAAAGACTAATATTGTAAAAAGCAGAGGTGGGAGGAAAAGGAAGTACTATATTAGTAACAGGGACACAGAGAAGTACATAGGCACTGGGGAGCCACACAGGAACTTGTTTTTGACCAGGCCAGGCATTCAGGAATGTGCTGAAGGCAAAGAAGTGCAGTAGAAAAGGAGCCTATTCATGGTGAGGAAGGCATTCTGCAGTGAAGACCCCGAGTCTGTTTTAGAGTCAAGGGTGTTAGGGTATTCCAAGCACAGCCCTTGGTGGTGACTGTGATGACCCAGATGATTTTTGTACAAATCACACTGAATCCTTCCCCACTCTGTTAACCACACTATTCACTTCTGAAGGCCAGTGCCCAACCTTGCTCACCCTGAATTCCCTGCTGAGCCTCTGTATGGAGCAGAAGCTCAAGTTTACTTTTTTCTTAGAATACAGAATGGTTTACTTCTGAAGATAAAATTAATGTACATTCAATATAGGAAAATTATGAACATACAGAAAAGTATCAAGGAAAAAATAAAAGTCATATGTAATCCTATTTCTCAGAGATGAACTGAGATTCTTAAAATTCTGAAGTACATCTTTGAAGCCTACATGCTTGTGCATGCACATTAACCAAAATGGTACGATACTATACATTCTGTTTTATAAACATCACAGACATTATTCTAGCTTTATATAAAGCTCTGCATCATCATGTTTAATAGCTGCAATATAATTCAGTTAAACAGTTCCTCCACTGATGAACGCGGAAGTTGCTCCCAATTTTCTGCTTTTATAAACACTGCTGCAAAGCCTCCTTGTACATATGTATATGTGCACATGTTCAATTACTTTTTCGTTAGGCTAAATTCTGGAAGCAGAATGTAAGTGCCATGGCCTCTCTAAAAGTTTCTGATACAGAGGTTGCTAACTGTCACCGAAAACCCATAAAATCAACACATCCAATCAGCATGACAGTGCCTTGTACCAGCCTCACTAAATTAACAATCTTTTCTACTCTACCCCATATCACAGTCAAAATAATGTAATTTTTTTCATTTGTACGTTTTAACTAGGGGGCACTAACATTATTACTATGGGGCCTGCCCAAAGGAATCACTACTTTTTTGTGTAATACCTACTGCTATCCTTGAGCTCATCGAACTATCTTCTTATTTAATCACTTGTTAGTAGGTTCTCTTGAGTTTTACTGATGAGATCCTAAAGACCACACAGGGAAAAGAATGAGTGTGTAAAAGGCAATATAGAATAGACTTATAGGACTCCTGGTGGTTCAGTCTAGGAACCTTGTGACTGAAAAAAGAACTGCTAAGTGAGGGAAGGCACCTCTTCCAAGGTGAGCACTCAATTTGAGATGTGCAGGGAAGGGTGAGGAGAGGTTTCTCTGCATCCCAGGCAATCGAATTGTGATTCAAAACCACTGTGGATTCTGATACCCATGAGAACAGGTGGAATGTGCTGCCTGCTAAGACACCCTTGGAAGGTGATGCAACAGGAAGTGGTCACCAAAAGCAGAACAGGGAATAATGTATAAGGTGACCTTAGAGCATTCATTTTTACCAAATATGTCCCAAAATGAAAGGGGAGAAATAGTCTAGGGCATTGTCAGCTGGCCCTGGGCGCAGCAATATTGATATTTTCTCTGCAATGTGGACATTTAACAGGAAGGTATCGTGCTAATTTTACATCACCACTTATTGACTGCCTTTCTGATGTGGATTACACACACGTCACCTGCATAACTACCAAATATCAGTTATGTATTTTGACTCATACTTTTCTCTAGATTTAGTACCTACTATTACTTACTTGGCTCATGATGATACCCATTGAAAGTTAAAATTGATGTACAAAAAAAAATGTTTAAAGTCTATTTTAACCCAGTAAATGACTACAACTAGTTCAGTTTATATCAGCTGGTTGTTTGATAGATATTATTTTTCTTCCTTCAACTAAAAATCTGGTTTATGAGAATGGCTATTCTTTGTGGTAGGAAAAGGAGGATGTACAGATGTTTCCAAAGTGCATGCAGGTACAAACACACAAAATAACCCTAGATGACTCATTTAAAACAATGTAAAAACAAAGAGCAAAATAAAAGACAATAAGAGGTAGCGAGATAGATCTTTCTCAAATGGGAAGGGGATCAAGAGATGCAGGGAGGGTAGAGGAAGTGGAGGGACGGGGGATGAAAAAAAGGAATGAGGATGTGCTATGTACATGCAGCAATTCCACACAAGGAATGTAAACATTTTCGTTGCAAACATGCACCAAAAGAGTCAGGGGGATCAAGACATGGATGGGTGGGGGTGGGAAGGGAAGGGAAGGAAAAAAGAAGAAAAAAGGAATGAAGATGTGCAATGTGTATGAACCAACTCCACACAACAAATGGAAACATGACGTGCTACACACATGTACTAATAAAAGAAAAATTTTTAAAAACCCTCTGTTAATTTTTTTGGATTATTCAAGAAAATGCTCTGAAGAAATGAGCTTTCAGATACATTTTATGCCAATTAAAAAATGGCTACTTTATCTTTTTTGTGATGGAAAATCCTTAAATATAGTATATGATATTTTTATACCTTAAAAGAAGACAATGAATGTAAACTAAGCTATTATTATCATTTAGGAGGTAAAAATGAAGGAAACCCAAATGAAGAATAAAGGACACCGATTTTGATATCTGGCATATTTGGGTTCAAAGCTCAACTTTATTACATACAAGTAGCCAAGTAGCATGTGATTTTGTTATATATTCCTTTTCTTTAAAACTAAATTTACTTGGGGCTGCCTGGCAAGTACAAGGTCCTGAGTTCAATCCCAGGTACCAAAAAACCCCTCAAAAACAAACAAACAAACTGAATTTACTCATTTATAAAAAGAAGGAAATCACAGAAAGAAAGGCATGGTTATTGTCAAGATTAAGCAAAATGATACACTCAAGGCAATAGCAGGAAGGCTCAATACACTGACAGTTTCTTATCGACTCCTAGCTGGGTTGGGCAGTCACACACCCTGTAATCATTAGGAACTTCCACCAGCATCTAGCTTTTTCCCCTGCCAGTGCTCAAGTTACCTAGGGTCACTTCCTTTAGCAATCAATTTACCTGTCTTTAGTAGGTATATATTGTACCACACTGGTATTTGCTGCTTCTAATCAACTTTGAATTGGAATCACAACTGACTTTTAAAAATTTCTTGGAATTTAGGCCATAGCACTTGGTTTTAGATGTCAGAAGCTTTTTAGCTCTCTTCAGGTTTGAGGAAAGTGTGGTTCAAGTGAAGGCACCACTCCACAAATGTATAGAGTGCATTAAGGGTTATTAATATTACCATTAAATTGGATTCTACCCCTCTCCCCTTTCAAAGGAAGACTTAGGATATTTGGCACCAAGGAGAAGGAATACAATAAGATTAATGAATTATAAACAGGGCAAGAGCAGGTAGGAAGGAGAAAATGTACTGATCACTGGAAAAATTCTAACTGCTCTGGATTTTAACACTAAAACTGGCACAAAGCTTCCTAACAGCAGGGCAAAAGGGAAATGTGTTCTGCAATACAGTCCTGTTACCAATAACAGGGAATCATTCTGATTCTTTTGGAAGAGCAAAGTCTTACGTGTGACCTTTCAGAGAACATGCAGTTTCTGTCAATTTCTCTAACAGCGTTCTTGGCAAAGAACAGGGCTCATAACATATAACACACAGGTAACCCTCGACTTTTTCAACTTGTACTGCGTCTACTCCTGAAGCAATCGGTCTACATTTCCATCTGCTCCATTTCATGCGATCACTCAGTCTGTGCCCAGACCCTTACTAACAAGATCACAATACCTCTGGTTTCAGCACGTCCAGCTTTCCGGTCCACCAACTCACCTTACACACTGCTGCCTTGTGGACATCCCTAAACCAACGTATGCAGCAAGTCACAGCAAGGCTCAAAGCCCTTCCATGACTCCTAGAGACCTCTGGAAAAGTACAAACGTTTCAACTGCGTAGGTAGCATACCCCATAATTTGACCACATCTGCATTTTATAAACAGTTATTCCCTGTTCTACCCCTCCAGCCCAGCCATCCATCTCACAGGGTTTGCACTACATCATGCTGTGTCCAGCCTCAATTCCTTTGCTTCTGTGGTTTCCCCTCCCCTCCCTTACCACCTTCCCAGATCATAGCTCTCCATCCCGGTCCAGCTCAGGCCTTCACTCCTGAAACCTCTTAACAGCTTGGTTTGGGGCTTCTTTACCCCACACCATGCTGCTGTCTATGCCAATGTGTATTCTACGCACCCTGGGGAATTTCTGAGCTTTCCAACACCACCCCTACCCTCCCACACCCACTACACGCATGCTCAAACTGTTTTTGTAACACCAGGATGTTACTTGCCTTTCTGGTTATGTTAATATTTGTGATAACAGTGCACAAGTTGCAAGGGGTGCAGCCACCAACTGTAGTAGCAGTCACTCTTTACCCCCCATCTCACAACAAAAACAAAACAGCACTTCATTCAAGAATGTTCTTGCCAGGCGTGGTGGTGCATGCCTGTAATCCCAGCCCTCAGGATGCTGAGGCGGGAGGACTGCTGAAAGTTCAAGGACAGCCTGCGCTACATAGTGAGACCCTGTCTCAAAAAACAAACAAACAATGCTCTTGGTGAAGCAGTAACAATTACTAACTTTATGAATCTTGAACCTTGGGTATATGATTATTTCATATTCTCTGTGAAGATTTGCAAGGACCCATGAGGCACTCGAGATGATGATTATTTTGAGGAAATGTGCTTGTATAGTTTTTGGGTTGTGTACTGAAATAGCTCCCCCTCCATGAAACATCCTTTCTATTGGACAAAACTAACATAAAAATGTGGGTAGGCAGACTTTAGGTGGCAGACCCTTTTTTGCAAATGAACAAAATGAACTGCCATTTCAAGAAAAATAACTGACAATATTTATTGCTAGATACAATTCTAAGTTTTCAGGCAAGTATTAAGACTCTTCAACTTTCCAATATTAATAGTTTGCCTGTGAAATGAGGTACTATTAACAGATGTGATTTTTTTTCCCCCACATGGTATAACAAAATGGGTAAACATTTGTAAGATCTACTTATTTTCAAGATCTGCAGTGAACTGGTGTTTTCCAACTGACTTATGTTTGTGTGGTGGTAAAACCACACTTGAGGAAAGAAAGCCATTCAAAATGCAAGATATCTTTACAATGCATGAAGAATTCATCAATATGATTTTACATCCTACACTGTAGCCAGCTTTCAAGAAACTACCACTTGTTGAATTTTAAGTGCTATCAAAGAATAAAATTATTCGAAAAAGGCTTTGAAATATTCTCTTTTCCAACTACCTATCTGTATTAGACTAGATCATCTTGGCATATTTCAACCCAAACAGATTGTAACTTTTAACTACTGAAGCAAAAATGGCAATCCAGTTTTTTGGAGGAATGGGGCAGTAATGAGAATTGAACTCAGGACCTTCTCACTGAGCTACACCCCCAGCCACCTTTACTTTAGGTTTTGAAACAAGCTCTCACTACACTGTCCATGCTGGGCTCCAAATTGCAATCCTCCTGCCTCAGCCTCCCAGAGTGTTGAGATTACAGGCATGTGTCACCATGCTTGGCTCAGCTGTCTTTTCTTACAGAGATTTATAAAATATATAAAATAATGCCACTCCTTCTTGCTAATTTTTATTTTAGAAAAATTATTTTACATAAAAGATGTTTGCTATTATGCATTACCATTAAATATTAATTTATTTGTTATTAGATTATCAGTTACATTAAAATAAACTAATATTTTTCAAATTTCTCTGTTTAAATTCTTATATAGTGAGTATCAATAGGTAAACCTACTGGGAAAAAAAGTTCTTTGGGGTCTTCTTTGGGTTAAGAGTAAGGATATAAAAAGTTTAGAACTGTGAATCTATACCATTCATTTTGGCTTTAAATTTGCATTATATAAATTACATTATGATACAATACATATGTAATATAATATAGTTCATGTATATATATTATCTCATTTGGTATACAATACTGAAGGGAGACACTTTTGTTTTTAACCTGTAATACTTAGAAAATACTAGAATTGACTTGAGGCAACATATTCAAGCCAAAGTATTTAATGTAACCATTTCATTCAAGTTTTATAATTAGGCTGCCAAAGACAATAATAAAGGCCCAATCCTGGTTTCAGAAGGCTGCTCCAGATGGCTTATAAAACTGGAGACTGCATTCCAAACCAATGCAATTGTCAGTTACTACATTCCATTAAGGTTTTCAATGGCTACATTGATTTCCATTTGAGAAAGGTATTTTCCCCTTGTTTTGCACATGTAATTCCCTTTCCTCCCTCTCCCAGGCTGGCTCTTTTTCCCAGAGCATCTGCCAGGTTTCCCCTTTCTGTATCCTCAGTATCCTTCCTTCATTGTTATTCTCACAACCTTAACTGTTGAGTTAGTTGTGTAATTATTTGATTCATGTCTGTCTCACTACAATGTATGTCCCAAGGGGACACAGACTGTGCCATCCTTTCATTGCTATTTTCCCACAGTTACACAGAAATATTAAAGACATTATTAGATAAATCAGCTGAACTTGATTAAATATTTATCCTGTGACACTGTGTAAGAAGGCAGATGAAGCAACAGGGGGAATTTTCCACTAAACATCACAGAAGGAATGGCAGGATCCGATTTTTGTTTTTAAAGGAAGTATTCTGAGAATAGTAGGTCTGTGGCTGATACAAGCAGGAAGAGGGAAACTGAGCTCAAGGAAGACAAGGAGCACCTGAGCTGCGGGGGAGCAAAGGGGAGGAGCACAGGTGGTACCCAGAATGGGCGGTCCCAGGGATCAATCAGATGGGCCCCGCAGAAAGAGGGTGTCAAGTCTCAGGTTTCCGGCTTTATAGCAGCTGAGAGCATGGTGATTACATTCATCAAAGTGCAGAGAACTGGAAAAGGAATAAGACTAGGAGGGAAAGATCTAAGATGACAGGTAGGTGTGATCTGGGAATTGTTAACATAGGGCTTGTAGCTGAAGCTAAAGAAGTGAGTGTGAGGAGGCTTGAGAAAAGGGCAGGATGAGCTCTGAGGAAAAACTTAATGGTAGGAGAGGCTTGGGTGAAAGAAGGGGGCAAGCAGAAAGGAGGAGAGTGGTCAGAGAAGCAGAAATGGCCAACTGTAGGATTATCTTGGGTTTACTTCTCCCTCCCGCTCGCTGACCCAACTGTTAACTTTTACTTCTCCTCCCAAATCATCCTGTGCACTCCCACTGCACTGATCTCTGTATAGCTGCACCGTCCAAAACAGCTGTGGCTGTTTAGTTTACATACATTAAAATTAAACAAAATTTAAACTTTGGTCCCTTGGTCTCGCTAGCCATATGTCAAGTGTTTCCACAGCCACTCCTATCATCAGAGAAAGTTCAGTGGGAAAGTGCTGCTACAGTGTGGCTTCGTCTTTTCAGCTCAGCAGTCCACACTCTTTAGTCCAGCATTCCTACCTTCAACCTTACCTTGCCGACTTCTCCCCCAACTCCTCTAGATGAGTGGCATGCTCAGTGCAAACTGGCCACACCTCAGTCGTTTCTATTTTCATTTCTTTGTTCATGAAATGCTATCTGGATACTCCTGTAACAGATCCACTGTGAAAGGATTATGTATGGGCTTGGCTAGGATGTATGTAGAACCCCTATGTGCAATCAAACACTGATTGAGTGTTTCTATAAAGGAATTCTGTAGATGGGCTTAACATCATGGGTCTCATCTAATCAGTCAAAGGGCACGATAAAGACCTGATGGATACAGATTTTGATACAGATTTGTATCAAAGACAGATTTGTACTAAAGACAGTACAGTAAATTTCATTATCTGTACTAGACCTACTAAAGTCTATCCTTCAAGGCTGAGCTATATACTGTACCACCTCCTATAAAAATACAGATCTTATTTTTCTAAGACAATGCTCTTAAACCAGGGGTCCATTATAGTCACCTTCATAAACTTTATATAAACATGCTTGAGTTCCCAACCAAGAACAAGAACAACATGAGTTGGAGCTTGGGCCTTCATATTTTAAAAACACTCAAGATAATTCTAATAGACAGTTAGGGTTGAAAATGACAGCCCTAACTGAACTCCTCCAGCTCTCTAAATGCCACTGGAAATTTTACTACAAGTTCAGTGAAGCTGATCGTGATTTATTCCAAATACTGCATAAATAGTGTTTACTTCCAATTCACTAAAAATTAGCAAGTGTTAGTTAAGTGCTCAACATACTTATTTACTGATAGTCTGTGCTGTTTGTATTTTATAATACGGCTAAGTATGACAAATTCTCAACCCACTATTGGTACCTCAGTGCCTGTAACTGTACTTTCTCAGGAGTACAGGGTTTCAGTGCTCTTGCCTGCTCTTCTAAGGACAAAAAGACCAACTTTCAGTGACACAGTCTGATTTCATTTGAAAGGAAATGAGAAGGCGCTGGTGTGCTGAGCAATGCAGAGCTGTGGACATTTCAGTGCTGGCCAGCCCTCTGCCTGCAAGATGTTTAGGCAACTGTAAGCATCCATAGATGCTGGATAAGATTCTCACTGTATTATTATTTTATGAATATGCTTTTTAGGATTGCTAAACTGTTTCTCAATCACTGTACAGTCACTAAACAACACCTCAGAGAGGAAATTTACTGCTGATTTTTCTGCTTTTTATACATGAAGAAACAGAGGCCCTAAAAGGAAAAGTGATTTGCCTGCGGGGGACTGAGAGCAGAGCCACAGAGGTACGTACAGAGGGCTTCTCCTTTCCAGGAGGTCCATCTTATGCTCAGCTGCCTAGGAGTACTTTAGAACAATTAGTACTTACAAAAAGGAAAACTTAAAAATAAGAAGTAAAAGTACTTTTAAAAGTCTCGGAAACCTCAGTTTTCACCTCTCTCCAACCTTCTTACGTCAAAGGACAGTGTATTTACATTAAAAATACACTTAAGGCTAATGAAAGAACATGAAGGTGGCGATACCATTGGCACTGCTGAATGATCTGTCAAAGTTTTCATTATCTGCTTTTATTTTAAGGGATTTGGACTTAGCAATCAAACTTTACTTCAGCAACAAGTATGATTTTGATGTGATATATTCTAATGCATGTTAACAGTATAAAGATCCATATTACTGGTTTGCACATTATAATTAATGAAGATGCTTTCTGGTAGTTATTACAATCTGTCAAGTCACATTAATCTACATTTCAAAAAGTGACTTAGGAGAAGGAGCTTTAATGCGTTTTCCTTTTGAAGGAGCCATTTGGGTTTCCTAAGTAAAAGCTTATTTATAGTTTCTTACCAGAGACAGACTTAGAAATGCATTGGAGATTTACAATAAAGATGTACTTTTTATTATTATTTGCTAAAATAAGGAAAACTATAGCTAACTAAGGGACTTCAGAAATTAAGATTACAGGTCATCTTTCCAAAGCACTTCAGCCTGGGCCGGGGATTTAGCTCAGTGGTTTTGCCACCTGCTGCGCAAGCTCAAGGACCCGAGTTTGATCCCTGGTACCAAAAACAAAAAAACAAAACAAAGCATTTCAGCCTTCCAAATTCATTAGAATTCAAAATAAGGGAGGGACAGCTGCAGTGGAAATCCCACTGGTCTCCTTTTTCAATTTTCCAGAATCCCTGTGAATTCATATTGTGTGTACAATTTCCACCAAGTTCTATACTTCTCTTTAAATTTTCATTACAACCTTTCACATTCATGCTGTTTTTTAGGTCATGGCATGGTCAGGTTATTTGCCAGCCGACTCTCAACTTTAACTTAATTCTTTCGCTCTTGTGAGTTTTCCCGGCCATTACTGTGATATGCTTCCAGATCACTTATAATCAGATGAGTTCTATGGTAAATACAGATATCAAATCTTTGTTCAGAATGCCCAGGGCTTCCTGCTTTCTTCACCCATGTTTTTGTCAAATTAATTTTGACATTCTCAGATAATAGCTCACTGAATTTCAAACGTGTTACTTTGTGGAGCAGGAATTCATAACACATTTTATAGTCAAGGATTTCTGAAAATAAATGAATAAATCCAAGGAGAATGAACACTGGTATACTGAGGAAAGGGTTTTAATAACTTAATTCAGTTGCTGCTGATAATAAGTTAAGTGAAGGAAAAATATAAAACAGAAGCAATTCAGATGCATTACTGAGTCACACATAACACTGGGGTAGGATATTCACAGAAACATTCTCCCTCTCTGTCATTCCCCACTTTCTGTCAATTAGCAAGTCCTGCTAACTTAATACCCTAAGACAAGTATGGTCTTTCCATCCCCACTTACATGTCCTGCTTCAAGAGTTCATTGTCTCCTGCTCAGACTGTACCTATTCAGCCTGGCAGTATTTGAACTCCTCCATGCTATTAGATATATTTTAATTTACAAGAATGTCTTTCTACTGAAATGAAATCTATCTGCTGTGTTTACTTTCTAGTCATGGACCTTAATACTATATTTTGCACCATGATCTACTAATGACTACTGTCTAATATTTAGATCTTGTGTTGTTCTCCCCTAGATAAGAGGATTCTCCACCATGCTATCTTTCCCCCTAAAAATGCCTGTTCCCCTTCAAAAGGGAGCACCCAGAATTCGAGGTGGCTTAACCAATACTGAGCAGGAGAAGCCTAAGATTTTCTTTGTCCTGGAAACAGTATAAATGCAACCTGGATATGCATTTTTTACATCACTATCACATGCTCAATTCATACTGCGCTTAATTAGCCATCATACCTAGCCATTTCACTTCCTCGGTCATTAGCCTCCACTCTACAGCTCTTTTCTTAAGCACCCAGTATCTATGAATTAGAGGAAGGAGTTTACTTTAATTCATATTGATTTTTGCCTCCTCTAGAAATTGATTTCCATCCATTATTTCAGTCTTCTTAAGATCAATTGCCCAGATAAGCCCATTTTCTAGGACCACATTTCTTAATTTTGTATTTAAAAGCAGTTTTTTTCTATACACCTTGCATATACATCAAAATACAAATGGCTGTGGCTTTCTCCTGTTCTATCTAATACCCCCCCCCCTTTTTTTTAAAGTAACGTGCTTAGCTTGGGATTACTTTTCATTGAGCTCATGTTGGTTCCTGGTGACTTATTTCTAACATTCACAAACCATTTGCTTAAAAATCTCACTCGACAACACTGCTGGAGATGAAAACACTCCAGCTTTGATGCCTCCATTTGTCAGAATTTAGACTGTGTCCAACTCCTACCTTAATCCCACCCTGTTTTGGAAAATTGTCCTACTTATCACCCTGGTGTTCCGGCATCGGTGCCAGTCTCCCTGTCAGCTCGAGATCATTAACCACAGCCAGACACGGTGGCACACACCTGTTATCCCACTACTGGGGTGGCTGAGGCAGGAGGGTCACTGCGAGTTCCAGGCTACTGTGGGCTACACAGTGAGTTCAGGGCCAGCCTAAACTACATAATAAGACCCTGTCTCAAAAACCCCCAAATAAATAAATAAATATCATTAACTGCGGCTCCACAAATAACTCTACACTCTTTTTAAATACCCTGGTTGATATATAATTTTCCCACCCAGGAAATTCAAACCCATTTAAAACAACCATATTCCCCTCCAAAATATTCCTGACCAGCATGGACTTCTACGGTTCTTCACCAGGGCTTGGACTATTTCAATAAAATTTACCTTCACTGACAGAAAAAACAAAAGTAATACACAAGCTGGCTGGTATAATTAAACTGTCTTCCTTAAATTTTGGACCTATTACTGCTTCTTCATCTAACAACTCAAAATCAATCCATCATTCAATTAATCAATCTCATCATGTTAAGCATTTTTCATATGCCTCAACTCATTCTGTACTCTGAACAGTTTACTGTAGCATTTTACAATTAATGGTGGAAAAAGAAAAGATTGGTAAATTCCAGAGGATTATCAGAATACAGTAAAATTTTGTTAGCACTTTGATTTAAATTGGCTGCCGTGGGTCGACTTTGGCTGAGCCAGGCAACCTAATCACCATTTATGACTGTTTCTCTTAGGAAAAGACATTTCTTCATTCCAAAGAAGAAATTTCTGAATGACATCTTTATATGTGGGTTTGCCTACTTTTGCTCATTCTCCCCAAATTCTAAAGAATCCACAAATTGTGCTTCTGAAATCAGCCACACAGAGCAAATAAGTATTTCTACATATTCAGACAAAATACACATTCTATCACCTTCTGCTCTTAAAAGCAAGTAAGCAAGCAAACAAACAAGAAAACAGCTTTCAACACTGAAATGCGATGTGAACTCCTACCACAGCAAATGGGCCAATTGAACAATTCTTGCCAGTTTATCTTTGATCTCATATTCCCTTCTGAGACTCCTTTTGCCAAATTAAGATTCTTTTGTCTGGTTTTCCTTGGATGTTGAGTTTTTTTTCTTTTAGTCTGACAAATTCAGCACAAAAGACAAAAGGCCCAAAAAGCTGTCATCTTGCTGTATTACAGAAAGCAAAAGTCTGAGTGGAGAAGTATGAGCGGAAGGTTCCTTCCTTGTCCCTCACATCCTGACTCTGCAGATCCTGGGAATATGAGAAAGACCTTGAACTGACCATAAAATAAACTGATATTTTTCAATAGCCCCAGTGCCAATTCAGTTGCCTCAGAAATAACCAAACAAAGAATTTTGGATTTCTCAGGGGAAAAATAAAAGATTAAAATAGATCCTTGATCCCACTTTGAAACAAAACCTGACCAACCACTTTGAAACATGCAAACAAAAATCTTTAGACCTGTGGGCAGCTGGTGGGTTATGCTTTCATACCTTGCATGCCACAGGTGAAGGAAATAAGATAAATGTTCTCCTTTCTTCACATGTCACTCCCAGACCACTACTTCCCAATGTTCTTGGGAGATTTATTTCTAACATTATTTTCTTTTAGATCTATGGAGGCACACCTATTATTTCCCTACCCTCCATTCTGGTCCAGCCACACTGGCCTCCTGTGACTTCCTCATTATTTCTTATATCCAGGTCTCTATGTGCAGTTTCCTGGTGTCTCATCTCCCACTTCCCAGAAACTGCTCCTGGCCCCCAAAACTGCAGCCCCTGGCTCACATGCCCCTCTCCATCCTGTGAACCCCAGAATCCCAGGAGGAGCCACAGCACACACCCAAAGGCACAACATGACCAGTGTACTCTGGCTCCTCAGTAGCACAGCTTCTACCACAATGCTCTCCTCCTTTTCGTGCACTGAACCACCACCATCGTCCCTGAGACTGCCATTCCTCGCAAAGTTCCCTTTCCAGAATCCCTCTTTCTCACAACTGTGTTTTCTTCTGATGTCACAGACCTTGGAGCCCCTTCTCCCTTCCTAATCACTCTCCTGATCTTCTTCCTTCCCTTCACTCCTTTTATAAGGTCACATTCCACACCTCACCTTTCTGGGGACACTCTTGCCAATGCTCCACTCTTTCTTTCGTGCCCATAGAGTCACACCCCAACATTGGCAGAAGCCTGCTCTCTCCTTTTTCCGGATCTGAGTGGTGCCAGAGAAAGCTGCATCACCGTTTGAGATTGTCAGCCCTATATAAGCCCTCACTACTGCCCAGGGATCCCAGAACTTCTTCCAGTCAGCCTGCTTCCCCACTCTGCACAACTGCTTCCCATTCTTGCCTGCCTGTGTTATTTTTACTCTTAGCAGCTGAAAACAATGTCATAGGTAAATCCCTCAACTTCCCTCCATGACACTCATAACCCACTGGCATGGGATATGTTTGCTGACTCCTCCACACGTGCCATGCAAACTTGCCTTGGTCTTGTTCAAAGCAACTCTCTTCTCTAGATTCAACTGCTTCTATTACATGGGTCCTTCTTCATTTCTATCTGATAAAAAGCAAATCATCTCTGGCTGTTATGCTTTCCTCCTGTTATGTCTTTCTCATTCTCCAACCCTTCATCATCGAGCTCTGTGAAAGAGTTTTCTATTTTCTTTCCTCTTCACATTCCATACTCCATTCTCACCCAGGTTAGAGTGGCATTGCCAGCTCTCCTCAGAAACAGTTCTACTTAAGGACACCAATGATCTCGATGTCTTTTCTACATTCATCTAACTCAGGTGGGGCAACTTTCGCTGCTAGGGATATGTGCAATATCTGGAGATACGTGGTTGCCATCCCTTCCCCAAGGGAGGGGCCTTTGACAGCTAGAGGGCAGAAACCAGGGATGCTGATCAATAGCCTTCAATGCAAAGGACAGCTCACCCTGTAACACACTGTAATCGGGCCCAGGTCAGGAGTGCTGACTGTGAGAGAGAGGGATCTAACTGGATCCCTGTGCAACACTTGAAATTGTGCATCACTGCCTCTGCTTCTACACTTCTGCCCTGCCCCTCTCCAGATTTTCAGTCATCTACTGATTCTGAGTCAGGGACCTTCATTCCATAGCGCTTCAATTCTTGGCTCACAGTTACTTCTCTAATATATTACTCCTGACATAACTCTTGGGGATTTCCACATTCACTTATGTGATTCTTCTAACGCCCCATGCCTTGGCCCCTCATTCCAATGTTTACAGCCCAAACCCTGGCTTTCTAGTTAGTTATTCCTCTGCTCAAGTTTAGATCTTGCCTGTTTCCCAAAAATCTAGTATTAAAAGCTTGTCCCCATCATGACATTATTGGCAAGTGGGGGAGCCTTTAGGAGGTAGGGCTTAGTGGGAGGTCTTTGGGTCACTGGGAACATGCCCTTGAAGGCCACTATGGGATCTCCCCAGGTCCCTCTTCATTTTTTTGTTTGTTTCCTGGCTTTGAGATGAATAGTTCTGTTGCACCAGCACCATGTACTCCTGTTGCCTTGCCACAGGCCCAAAGCAATGGGCCAACCAATCATGGACTGGAATCTCCAAAAGTATGAGCTAAAATCTTTTCTCTTTAGAGCTAATTATCTCAGATATTTGTGACAGAAAGCTAACATAGTCTTCGTCAATTATCCAACACTTTGACTATCACCTCCTATTTTTTCCACTTCACTGTCTCCAATGTACCAACTTCAAAAGTGTCAAACTCCACTAGGATCTATATCCACTGATCCCATGGCCTCCCCCTCATGTCTATGATTCTCTACTTTCTTGCAAATACCCCATAACTCTCTTACCTTTGTCTTGCTTTACTTAAGTGACCTGGAGAAAACTCAAATTGGTTAAATCACATTCTTTGCCTACTCCACACTTGCTCCTCAAGCTGACAGTAGATGGGACAACCACACAACCATCATGACCACTGGCCCCAAGCAGGCTCTTGTTGCTTCCAGGCAATCATAATGCATTTCCCCAATGCATTATGCTCCCACTCTTCCAAAGGATTGTCTCATCTCTTTTTTCTTTAGATTTCTCTGTCTCTTCTCCTTCCTCAATCTTAGCTAATGCTTTGCTTCCCATTTCACTGGGAAATGGGAAGCAATTAAAAAATATTTCAACAAGCTTCTACTGTCAAATCTACTGAGCTAATTCCACCTATGCCTCAACATTCACTCTGGCTTCCCTCCTGCTTCTAAGTATGAAGGTCCCTACAGCAATGGCCAATCCCTCTGGCCAAAGTCCATCCCCTTCTTGCCTTTTGAAGGACATTATCCCAAAATTCTTCTACCTCACACCTGCATCATCAAAATGTTCTATCCCTATTAGACTGTGCCCCCACCTTAAAAATATGAATTCATGCCATCTTAAAACTAAATAAACTTTCTTTACCCTAATCTTCCTTTTGTCTGCATTCTTATTCAGAAAGAAAAAAAAAGAATTACCTAAATTACATGTAGCCAATTCTTCTTTGCCCATTCTGTTTTGAATCCTTCCTAATGAGGTTTTGGATCCCACCATTCAACAGATGTTTATTTCTCTTGTCAAGGTCTTTTTCCTGTTGCCAAATCCAATGGTCCAGTCTCCATCCTCATCAGCAGCATTTGGCTATTCCCTCCTATTTTACACTTTTTCATTTGGCACGCAAGACCCTCTTCGTTTTCCTCTTCTTATTCAGCCTCCTCTACTGATTCTTTCTCATCTTCCTGATCTCCTCCCAGGGCTCAGTTCAAATCTCCATCTCATTGATTCTCTAGCTGCTTTTATGGAGTCTCATGGCTTTAACACGTTTATGCTGGCTTACACCACCAGTGGTACATGCAAGACTGTTCCTTAGATGGCTTGTCCCACTGGATAGGACTATGCCATGCTGCCAATGGGATAGTTATGCATGTAGCACTGGTGGTTCAGAGCCACCCAGCAGCAAGATATACAAATTATGGCCTGTGTGAACATGTTAAACCCTATCTGTGTGCTGGCAACTCCCAGGTCTCTGACTGAACCTTTCTTTAACTTCACACACACCTATCTAATGCATATTGACATCTCCACTTGGGTGTCTCAAACCCTGCATATCCAAAAGAGAAGTTTTATTTTCTTCTGTGTATTACTGTTCAAATTGCTCCTGTCACAACCTTTCATACAAAAAATCTTGCAGTCATCCTTGACTGCTCTTTCTCACATCTGATCTGTCAACAAATCTACCTTCAAAATATATCCAGAATTTGAGTGTATCCCACTACAACCATAACCAATGGTCAGCATCAACATGCCACTATCCCTTCTTTGGATTCTTAAAAAGGTCCAATGGGGACCAGGGATTTAGCTCAGTGGTTTTGCCACCTGCTGTGCAGGCGCAAGGACCTGAGTTCAATCCCCGGTACCCAAAAAAAAAAAAAAAAAAAATGTCCAATGGGTTTCCCTGCTTTTGCTCTGCCACTCCACCATTAATTCTCAGTACAGCTAAAGTGATCCTATTAAACATAAACGTGAGGTCACCCCTCTGCTCAGATCTCCTGGATTTATCCTCCAAAGACTTACCCGGAAATGACTTCCCAACTCAGAGTAAAACCGCCAAATCTATTATTCCCCCACCTTCCATATTCTGGTCCAGCCACATTGGCCTCCTGTCATTTCTTCTTTCACATTACAAATCTCCAAACCCAAGATCTTTATTTATGCCATTCCTCTCTGGAATGTTCTTTCTCTGCATTTCTAGGCTCTCTTTTTTTTTTTACTGGGGATCAAACTTGGGACCTTGCACTTGGGAGGCACGCGGTGGAACCATTTCTCTGCATTTCTAAACAGTTTGTTCCAGGCACTACTTTCAAGTCTTCTCACTTGGCACCCTCTAAATGAGATGCTATGCCCTAAACACCCTATTTAATTAAAATTGTCACCATTCTCACACAATCGTATTTTTTTCCTCTAAAGGATTTATCATTTGACATGTATTTTATTGACTTTGTTTTACTGTCTTCCCCACCAAAATATATCAGAAATACCAGTATTTTTTCTGTATGCTAAAGCCTAAAATAGTAGATATCAAATAAACATCAGCTGAGCGAATTAATACTTTTCCTTGAGATCTTCCTTAGGATCAGATGTATTTTCACCTGGCTGAAGATAGTTAAATTTGAAATTCAGGGAATAATATTCTCCATGAAGTAGTATCTTCCCTCAAAAAAGCAGCCAGTTCTCTAAAATCCCAAATAGGGATAATTACTCTTCAGTTTTGCCTCTCTCTATGAGTAAACATGATGCTTAATTAAGGGTATATATATTTGTTACACTTTAAGACTCCCGTTTCTGGGTCTCTCTCTCTATTCTTTCTAAATCCTTTGGCTTCTCTTTATCTTCCTCAGTTTATCCTAATTTTCTTTTGTCATCCCAAACTCTATTATTTCCTTCAAATTTGATAGAAGCTAAATCATTTTTTTTAAATCAACTGGCATGAGATCAGAGGTAATAAGAATATTCTTGCTTCTAAAAAGTCAAGAGAGTCATATGTAAACTTCAAGCTCTGCAAAGGCTGGGAAAGTAAGGTATTAATAGTGAGATTCAGATCATAAAACAATTCCTTAGCCTCTCCTGCCTTCCATGTTGACCACAGCCTGGTTTCTACCCACAGCAGTATCTCCCTGCTTGCTGCAAGCAGATCCAATGCTGCTAGGTCATAATCCTCTTGAACACCGCCCTTACCCCATGTGTGCTCAAACTCTCATTCCCTTCTGAGTGCTTGGTCAGTGCCAACAAAGTCAGGGTCCCTCTAGTTTTTCAACCCATTGAGACCTGAAGTGAACCTAGTCTTTGGGGCCAGTGTTGACTACCTAACTCTTAACTGATGTCTTACATCTCCTTTGCTCTTCACCTCAGACCAAAGATAGGGAGCCCTGAGGAGCTGAGGGTTGGGGCTGATATCCTACATCTGCAAACAACAATGCTGCAGAACATTCCTCTGCTCCATCACCACATGGATGATTCCCTATCAAAAGTCCCAACCACACAGCCTGTTTCTGCAGTGTATCTAAGACTCAGTTCCTGAATCACCATGTACAAAGTCTACTTTCATGCATGCCCCCAAATGATAGCCATTACCCACATGCTCCCAGAGGGTCTGTCCATGCTGCCATTTCCCTGACCAGGTCTCCCTTGACTGGTTTCAAAAATTATGTGACAAATTATAGTTCATTAATAGTGAGAAGCAAATAATAGTGAAGCTAATACCAAAAGAAAATTAAGATACCATGTTATTATAAAATATTAATAAAACACGTTATAAAACATTTTCATTGTGCTTATATTAAAAAAAAACTGAACAATGATTGAGATGGTTTTCATCATAACAAGATCACCAAGTTACTCTCTGTGATCCCAGCATTTTGCCAGATTCCTTGTACTCTGACTCCCTCCTACACATTCACCTGACCTCAGAGCAGGTCTAAGACATAGTTTCTAGTTCTGACATGTTTCCAGCTCCTCACAAGCTATGGAGAATCAAAAACAACCACAACTCTGTTTACACCTTAACATTCACTTGGACTGCAAAAGAGGGTGGGAGGTGGAGCAAAGTGATGCAGCTGGGCCGCCAGCAGATAATCAAGAAACTCTGCAGCAAACAAGAGAAAAGTTGAGTGCGGATGCTGCCCAACACCAAGAGGCAGATGCTACACCAGTACTGGCTTTAAAACTTTAGTTTGTTTGTGAACTCAATGACCAAAGCTATTCAAATGGTACTACTTCCCCAGGTCTTTTTTCAAGAGAAAGAAAAACAAATTCTTAAGGAAACAAACTAACAATGATAAGCATTTTATTCTCCCTGTTGGCCAAACTATGTAAATACACTGTTACATAAAAACACTAGGCTCTGGATCCTTCTAAAACCTGAACTACTTGAGGACAAGGCCTGAGTAAAAACACAGTCTTGGCCTTGTTTTATTTCAGTTCAACTTAGTAAACTACAGTTGGACTTTCCAAAATCCCAGACAGAGAAAAACAGAACACTGATTTTTCAGTTCCTTTTATTCTTCCCAGTCTTTTGTTTATAAGTTTGCTTTGCCTTTGGGATCTCTTGGCTCCTGGGTTCATACTGTCACTTGCATTTCTGATTTCAAAATCTGGTCTGGATCAACTCACCTGACTTTGTCCTGGCATCGCCCCGCCAGCCGCCTGCATGAGTGGTGCCATCATTTGCACTGAAGCTGTAATCTTCTGCCCACAAAAAGGATTAGTCTTAAATATAAGACTTGATCCCCTGGAGCACCCTGTTCTCTAGGGACCACCTCTACACCTTCTGTTTGTTTGCTATAGAGACAGTGATGGGTAATGTGTGTTTACTGTAAGATCGGAGTACTCTGCCATGGTGATGCGGCTATTTAAGTGCTACACAAAGAAGTGGTGTGTAATAAGCAACAGAGGTGTGAAAATCTATAAGGCACAAGGCAAATCACAGATTCCTCCCTGAACATGGTATGAACATACAATTAGACAAAGATAACAGCCAGAATATAGAAATATATTATCAACTACACATGCAGAGTAATTGTGATCAAAGGCTTTCAATTCCACTGGTGTAGCTAAGCAAATGATTTTTCAATAATTCTTGCAGCACGACAGTGAAAAATTAAAAAGTGAGAATTGAGCCTAAGAATCTCCTAACTTGGGCATCTTCAAAGTCATTGTTAAAATAAGTTGCACAAAGGGTAAATGTATTCTGTGATCCTGAGTTCTACTACTGCCCGTTCTACCTTGGATTAGGCGGACTTCAAACTTTCAAAATAAAAATCTGGTAATCAAGAAATCAATGCTAAAGGTAGAAGTAATCAAAATTTAAAAGTGGAAGATTATCAGTATATCTCCACTTCACTGTTTGTGGAGAAGACATTGCTGAGGCATGCTATCTCCAACACCACAATACGCTAGAATCTGTTCCTTTTATTTTCATATAAGGAATCAGTATGAACTGCATATATGTTTACCATGCACACCAACACCTTGCTGAACACAGCTCTTTTTTAGGTTATGTAGCCCAAAGAGAATCAATAAAAAGCAGTTACAATTACATTCTTAATTTTCCTTCACTGAAAATCTCACTGAATATAATAAGGAAGTCACTGAATACTATGTCTATTACATCTAAGTGATTTTCACAGTAGGCAATCTGTGAGCATGCCATAGGAGCCCCACACTGTGAAATAAAAGAGTATTATGGATACAGCCTTATATGTGAGCCTTTTCAGTCCTGAGCACTGTCTGCTTTCCTGACTATTTGCTGAACTGAGTGGGCACTAAGAAGAAAACCACAGAATGAGATCAGTCTTCATCAGTTATTATACAAATCATGCTCTGCCAATTATTGGAGTGGCAATTATATATTTGACTTTGAAAATAACCCCCCCAAATTTTTTTCATTGCTAACATAATTGGTAAATAAGCCCTTTGTAGCAAGGACAAAAATCGGTCAATCCAGATGGATCCTGGCACGCTTTTCCTACATATCTGGTGCAATACTATGGCACAGCCTCTCTCTCCATATGAGCCTAATATAAAATCTACTTACTAAAGATATTTTGCAAGGCATCCTACGCACTTAATTTTCTTTAAACAAGGCATTAATAAAAATCACAGTAGCATCTAATAAGATTTTTAATTCCTGAAGGGTAGGAACCATGGCTAATTTTTAATGAGTCTAATTGAGTGGAAGCATTAGTTCCCCTTCTTGGTAGGAATAACTAATAGAATATTCCTAGTCCTACAAGGTTGTATGATTTCCAAAAGGAAATCAGAGTTAGCCTGTGTCCATTATAGATTCTGACTAACAATAGTCAATGTGTATGTGCTCAGTAAAGACAATGAGTTTCCAGAGTTACTAACAGCAGAAATAGCAACAGTATGAGTGAATCAAGTATCAGTCGTAGTATCAGTGAATGAAGTGGGAGTTTTGAAAAGATGATGCTGTTTTACTGCACAGTAAGTTCCCATTTGCATTTACAGGAGGAGTGTATAGATCAAGCCTAGAGTGCGTGATGCTGAGATGCTGCAGTTCGGAACCTAATTCTCTAGAGACACCACAGCTTTGAAGATAATCAATGTCACCAGATCTTATACCAGACCTGGAACCACTGCAGAACAGTTCTCTAAATAAAACTTTTCCCCTATTTTGTGAAAAATCTCTGCCTAACCAATATAAATTTAAGATAAAGTAGTTGTACTCACAAACTCTGGGGCTCGGAAATCCTGTTGATTTTCCAGTGATCCGCAATTAGAGACAATTGTCTGCTCCAAGTTTTCCAACACTAAAAATAAATAGACAAATAAATAAAGCAGACAAGTAAGCACAAGCTTTCACTGGCTATACACGACACTGAGAGCAACTATATTTAGAATGTGTGGCCCACCTACAGCTTTACATTTTTTAACACTTGAGCTGTGAGAGACAATCTTCAGCAGCTATGTGAACCACTGGGCAATGCTGGCAGGACATCGGGTTTAAAATTTCCTAGCCCAGGTCTCGCATGGAAAATCACTTAGCTTCCACAGAGTAACTAAATAAAAGTCTCGCTAAGGAACATGTTAGCCCACTGATGTTCTTCCTGTTACAACTCAAGGAACTGATGTGGAGTCATTTTGGGGTAACAATTTTCTTTTTTGGTATGTTAGAAAAGCAGCATTTGACAGAAGTATAATGGGAGCCAAACAAAATTTGCTAGTATGCTTTAAAAACCTAAAAGGAAATGGATGAAATTCATTTTAATAGTAAAATTTATTTAATCCATGATTCCAATTATCATCTGAATATTATAATCAATATTTTAAAAATGATTAGTGAACTGTTTTACATTTTCATCTTGGAATGAGTCTTAGAAATCCAGTATGTATTTTATACTCACAGCACATCTCAATGCAGACTAGTCACATTTCAAAGGTCCAGAGCCACATGTGACTAGTAGCTACTACACTGGACAAATAGTGTTAATAGGGAGAACGGAAACAAATCCAGAGGTAGGTCATTCTGCAAGACACTAGTCTTGTCAACAAGACACTGACGTGAATAAAAGGGACTGTTCCAGATTAAAAAGCCACTAAGAAAACAAAATACACAATCATATACAGTGTGCAGTTCTGGTTTGGATACACAGATGTAAAGACTCCTTCAAAAATTTCAGGTTGGGGAATAGCTCAGCAGTAGAGCACTTGCCTAGTATGTGGAAGGCCCCGGGCACTATCTAGAGCAAAGCACATAAGAGGGGGAAGGGGACTATGGAATTATTGTTGACATTGGGATAATATAATTTTGGCTATCTAGGAAAATACTCTTAAATATTAAATACTTAAGTTTAAATATCATTTAATGTTTAAACAAATTTAGATGTTCTCATTCATCAACAGATCTAAGCCTCAAGTCAATGCCAAGGAAAAACAACAAGGTTAAAGGGGTAAAGAGTCTAAGGGACACAGGACTCATTAAAAAAACCATGGTCTTCATCTGGGCCTAATTTGGACAACGCAGCTGTAAAGGAATTATTTTTTTAAAACAAGGTAGTTTGAATATGAAGTATTAAATGAAACTGCTTATAATTTTTTTAAGTGTGCTGTTGTCTTAGCTTTCTAGTGACATTTTTCCCATACACATTATTTTTTTTTAAATCCATTAAAGGCTATTGTGAAAGAGAAGGCTGGGTTCCTACCGATCCAGAAAAATTCTTCCTTTCAGCAGCCCAAAAGAAGAAAGCTCAGCATGTACAGAAGAGATAAGAGATCTCTAAGTGATTGTGTACAAATCAACCAACAATTGAGGCAATTCAATTACCAAATAATTGGAAATCTCACTAAGATTTAATAATAATAATAATGGGCATCTCACTAAAAAATCTTCCAGAATCTCCATTAGCTTTTAGGTTCACACTGAATTGGAGTGGAGGGGGCTTTATCTGTCCACTTAACTTACATCTTTGTGCTTCCTATGACCTGGAAAAAAAACCTGGTAGAAATGACAGTACAAACAAGGGACTAAATTTTCTGAAAAATTCAATTCAGCAGAGAGCTGTACATGGAATCCAGCGCAGAAGTGGAACAAATTAGATGAACCAAGGCTTGAAGAGTGAAAACGAAGGACAAAATTCAGGTGCATGCCTCTGAAAACTCCAGGAGGCCAATGGCAATTTCAACATAGTCTGTTAAACTTAACAGACTTTTAACATAATAAGCTTACTCCAACAGCAGAACAACAGTTGTCCAAGACAATTATATTCCTGCAGACCACCCTTAAAACTTGGTCAAACGTACCAGTATATACACTTGGCTAAGAGAAGAAATGTTCTAAGCTGGTGCTGTGCAGGTCTGCTTACATCTGGAAGAGTAGAGTTAACCTTTTTATAGCACTGAGAGATACTGAAGAAATTACATCAGTGGTATTTATGATGCTTTATGGCAGAACCAGCAAGTCAATAAAACATAATATTGCATTTATTTTTTACATGATTATAAATCTGATGAAGTGACTTCATTTTGACATCTAATCTGGATTCCTATATGATGAGCTATTCTGTTTATAATGTACTGTATCTGAGGTCAAAAGATAGGAAAGAATTGCAATAGTTGACTGAGAGGAAGAGGCTTTAAAAAGCATGCATTTTGCCTAAAGACAGAAGAGAAACAAGATGTGTTACACAGATGTCCTATCGAATTAAAGGTTATCTATGCAGCTTGAAAGGATTTGTGAGAAAAAATAATTATTTGTAATTTTAGTTATTCTTTTGGTAATGGAAAATAATACATTCAGTGGTTAATGTTAACACAAAGAAGAAACTGTAAATTTGAGTGAATAGAAACAGAAATGGTTTTACTGAAACATCATCTAGGTAGAACAAAGCCACAGCTGTTACTCTCATGACCTAATATAGTACTGAGAAGCAAATGATTTATGATGCTAATATGATAATTACATTTCACTACCAAGGGGCTCCAGCAAATGTTTGACATTCTCATTTCTGGTAATCTAACACAGCTGAAAAAATTCATTTCTTAACAAAAATAAAATAGTCAAAATTGCAGTGACACTTTGAGACTTTTCTATCAAAACAGAATTAGGGGGAAATGCTAAAAAGGCAGAAATGTTTATTTTATTTTTACATAATTTTTCCCTAATATAATACTTTGAAATGTATTTTAACACTGTCACTCTGCCTTATATTATACAGCAGATGTACTACTTTGATTTTTTTTGTTTTTGGTACCGGGGATCGAACTCTGGACGTTGCACTTGCGAACCAGCCGCCAGAGCCACTGAGCTAAATCCCCGGCCCAGATGTACTACTTTGAACAGTATCAGCATTAATGAATTTAATTTCAGGACTTGGAACATAAAAAGGTATTTGGGACCTCTATGTTGTCTGTTCACCAAAAGGCTGACTAGAGAAATGAAAACTATCTATTCTAATATGATGAAAAACATTTTGGTCAATGGCATTTTGTATGAAGGACAATGAAAGGGTTACTCAAGGTCAGGGTCAACAAATATTCATTAACTACTTTATATTTTGCACTGACTTTGTGTTTTAAGGCCATAGGGATACCAAAAAGAACCAGACAAGGCTGTCTCTTCTTGATGAAAGGAATTCAAGACATGGGTAATATTAATTTCAGTATCATTTATAAGCAGCAGGCCAGACACATTTACAGAGTACTGTAAGAATACAGTAGACCCTCAAGTTGCGATCAGCCTGACATACAAACAACTTGGGTTAATTAGGTTAATGGGAGATTCATCTGCCTCTTGTTGTCTATAGCCCATACCCAGGTAAACATCCAAATCTCAGCTCTATTGACTTACAACCAACTTGAGTTGCAACCAGCCTCAGGAACTGATTGAGTTCCTAAGTCAAGAGTCCACTGTGCTACTAACTGGATTATTTTAGGTAAAAATCAAATATTTCAAGATTTAGGTCAAAATAAACCCACTAAATATCTATTTTTCCTAAATTTAAGAGAAATAAAATTAAACACCTCACAATTAGTTTAAAATGAAAGTAATAGAGAGCATTTAAAAAAATCTTATTAATGTACAATAAGGTTTAATGCAGTTAGTGGAGTAAGAGTGAAACAATTAAGCCCTTGGTGGTACTAGTTCTGACTTTGTTTGGCAATCCAAAATGAAGGGCCAAATAGAAATATCTAGAGGCTGAATCGCATTAATGGATTAATAACAGGACATTGGGAACCTCATCAGAAAGTTGCAGTTCATATGATTCCTTGCCTGCCAATTAGAATGCAGTAATAAAATTTATTATCCCAATTGCAAAACAGATAACCTGTATGGCAAAGCTGATTGAGACTTTAATATAAACTGGCCAATACAAAGAGCCATTTTCTATAATTTCATAACTTAGAAAGTCTATTGTCCATCAGAAAAACACAAAACAATCTCGTGAAATTCAGAGATCAAAACCAAAGTGCCTGATAAGTAGTGCCCCAGGAATGAAGGTAAGCAGAATAGGGCATCTATACTTTATCTAACCTGCAACACCAGCAGGACAGGAGCTGGGTCCAGATGACTTGTTTACTATTACATTTGACTGCCACAGAAATGAGCACAGTGAATATATGAGTGGCAGCAGCAGGCAAAATTATACCAGGGCCTGTAGCAAAGGGCACCAGGCATGCATAAGGGCACTGACTGGGTTCAAGTCCTGACTCAACAACTCCTTAGCTACATGATCCTGGGCAGTGCTCAGTTTATTTACCTGAAGCTGATAATATTACTTTCCCTGGTGATCTCACAGAGTTGTGCCAAGATAAAAATAAAAATTTAAAAGCATGTCATAAAAAAACTAAACATAAATTAAATTCATGTACATAGAAAAATGGGAAGAAACAAACATGGAAATTTACTGAGCACATTATTTTTTTTTTTGTATAACCTTTTATTGGTACATTTTAGGTGTACAACATAATGACATTCATCACTGGAGATATGCACCTTTACATAGTCTCTTGGTTCTTATTTTTTCCCCCTTCCCCTGCCCTCCCTTCAACCCCTCCATCCCTCCCTATTTACAAAGACTTTGTTTCCATTTTTTCATTTTCTCATATTAATTCCATTCCCTTCTTTCCTTTCCCCTACCCCTCCCACTTCCCCTTCCCCTTTGCCCCTTTTCTTCCAATTTCACATTATCTATTATACCTTTTAGTCCTTATTTACACTTTCAGTTTCTCACACTAGAGAAACTATTCAGTATTTACACATGTGTGAGCACATTATTTTTGCATGATAATATTGAATGACCATATTTAATCCTATTTTTGTTGTTTTCCTAGATGATGAATAATAACTCAAAGTTTTTAGTTTCCTCAAGTCAACCACTAGAAGTTAGATTCAATGGGAATCTGAACCTAATTCCAAAATTAGGCAATTTCATTAATATATTAATTTTATCTTGAGCTACTACGAATAATCCAAAGGACACCTTGATGTTAAATATAAATTGATAAAAGCCAGGCATGGTGGCACACACTCGTAATCCAAGCACTCTGAGAAGGTGAGGCAGGAGGATCACAAGTTCGAGCCCACCCTCAGCAACCTAGTGACTTGTGATACCCTGTCTCCACATCCCAGGTCAGATTAGCTAGTGCTTTTACTTAAAAACCCAATGGATACTGCAAAGCTATAAGAGTCACAGTGAGTTTTTTAATAATCTTTTATATTGCAGTAACACACACACACATATATATAATAAATTTTGCAACTTTACTCATTGTAAGTGCACCATTCAGTGGCATTAATTATAATCACATTTTTGTTTCACAGCCACTACCTCCAAATCATTTTTAATGACCCCAAAGGCTTTGTAACCATTAAGCAGTTTCCTTTTCCACTTCCCTCATCATTGGCAACCTCTAATATTTCTCTGACTCTACACATTGCCTCTTTCTAGATATTTCATGGAAGTGAACTAATGCAATATCTGTTCCTTTGTTTCTGGCATTATTTCATGGCTCAGTGTTCGCAAAACTTCATTCCTTTTTTGGCTGAATAATACCCCATTATATACATAAGCCATATTTTGTGTATCCATTCAGTTGCTGATGTACTCTTGATTAATCCACCATTCAGTTAATACTAATAAAGCTGCAAGGAACACTGGCAGACAAGTATGCATTTGAGTCCATGTTCACAATTCTTTTGGGTATAAATCTAGGAAAGGAATTGTAGGGTCATACAAAAATTCTGTTTAGCTTTTTGACAAACTACCAAATTGTTTTCCATAGTTGCCGCAACATTTTACATTCCCATCAGCAATGCACAACAGTTCCAATTTCTCCATTTCTTCATCAATACTTGTTCTCATCTTTGTGGTTTTTAAAATAATAGCCATCCTGGTAGGTGTGAGGTGGTACTGCGATTTTGATTTGCATTTCCCTAATGACAAGTGATGTTGAGCATTTTTGTATATGCTGCTGGCCATGTTTATACTTTCTTTGGAGAAATGTGATTTTAAGTCCTTTGCCTACTTTTAAACTAAGTCATTTGTCTTTTTGTTAAGCACAGGAATTCTTTATATATTCTGGATAGTAAAGACAAGGGATACATGATTTCCAAATATTTCTTTTATTGTGTAAATTGTCTTTTCACTTTCTCAACAATATCCTTTGGTGTATAAACACTTTTCATTTTGATGATGCTCAATTTTTAAAAATTATTTTGTTGTTCATGTTTTTGGTGTTATATTTAGACCCCACTGCTAAGTCCAAAGTCATAATGATTTATCTTTATGCTGTCTTCTAAAAGTTACATGGTTTTAGCTCTTACACTGAGTTGCTGCTCTATTTTGAGTTAATATTTATATATGACATGAGGTAGAGACTCCATTCTTTTTGTATGTGGAAATCCAGTTGTCACAGTACTACTTGTTGAAGAGATGCTTCTTTCCTCATTCAGTGTATCTGTAACTCAACTGGCCATAGATGTGTGGGTTTATTTCTGGACTCTCACTTCTATTCCATGACCACACTATTTTGATTACTGTAGCTTTGTAGTAAGTTTTGAAATTAGAATGTATGAGTTCTCCAACTTTGTTCTTGGCTACTTAGGCCCCTTATAATTCCATATGAGTCTGAGGATCAGTTTCTACCTTTCTGCAACTCCTACCATTTAATAAGCAGATTTTTAAAATAAAAATAATCCATCATATAACTGAAAAATAATGTTTTTTAATTTTCCCAATTTGGTATTGTTTTTGAAAGCTTGGCTTAAACAGTTGATATTCTATAAAGAACAAATGTTATTAATTATAGAAATGCGTTCCAAAAGCATTTTGAAAAGTGGTCACAATCCAAGTGGTTCAGGTCTCCAAGGATGCTCAGGGCTCCCAGGTGAACACCGCTATGAGTCTGAAGTTGGCTATGGCTCAGGCCAACCTTGGTTCTAGCCACCGACTTGTCAGCACCAAGATTATTGTGATTGTACAACTCCTGGGGATGAAAGAAGACAACACTCTTAAATTCCTATTGTCTATAAACTCAAAGCACATTTGAGTCATAACTCCATGCTTAGCCTACTAAAGTAGGCTTTCAAAATCAGGTTTTACAGCCTAGGAGGACTGAGAACACAAAAATGAAAGGAAAAAATAAAACAAAACAAACAAATAAAAAACTATAGGTCTACATTCCTTTATTCAAAACCTTTCATGTCAAAACCTTTACCTCTGAGAGTTCAGCATTTTTCAGAATTTGAAAGCAAAATAAATCATATGCATATATGGTCTGCAACAACATCCCTTATGCAAACACATGCACATTTTGAGGCCTAACATTTGAATATCTACTGAAGGGAATAAATAAAAAAATACAGTATTGTGTTGAATGAGGTCAAGGTTCTTCATCAAATGAGCTCAAATCTATCAAGTTTTATAACCCCAAAAAAGGAACTCCTAGCACCTTTAGGATATTTGAACTGTAAGGAATTATGAGCTTAATGTAACGAGCACTGTATTCAACACACAATAACAGCACTCCAAACATCATCACAGCACTTGCCTACACAGGCAGAGTAAAATGTAAGCTAATTACCTCAAAATGAAAGACTAATTAAAAGCAGGAAGGACTTCATAAACTATCATCCCCTCTCACCATCTCATAAACTGAGTTTAACCAAATTAATGCTTCTCTCAGTAATTAGCTACAAATAAACTCTAACCCAGCAAGTGAATCCTAAATTTGGGCAGAAGCAACATCAGAACTGATATACCATTTTCAATTATCAAATCTGGACAAAACAGTTAATACTTAGTATTAGCAAAAGTATAGAGAACACATTCACATACTGGCAGTGATCAGAGGGTATGAGCTTTCTGGGCGGCGATTTTGCAAATAGAGCAAAACCTTTAATATTGGTTATACCCTTTGACATTATAGTTGCATTCTAGGAAACAATACTTGAGTGCGTAAGTCAATCAGGACACAGCTTTATGATAATATATAATCCAATTATTTAAAACAAGAGAAATATTCATGGAACTGAAAAAGTTTTAAATATAAAGAGCCTGTTATAAAACTACATATAGTATGTCCCCAAAAGAACTGAAAGCAAGAACTCAAACACATTTGCACAGGCATGCTCAGAGTGACACTGTTTAAAACAGCCAAAGGCAGAACAACCCAAACATCCATTGATAAATGAATGGGTAAACAAACTGTGGCCTCTATATACAATGGAGTATTATTCAGCCTTAAAAAGGAAGACAATTCTGACATGCTACAACATAGGTTAAGCTTGAGGACACTGTGCTAAGAGTTAAGTAAGTCAGTCATAGAAGGACAAATGATTCCACTTATATGAGGCACCTGGAGCAGTCAAATTTATAACAAGAGAAAGTAGAAGAGTTGCCAGGATAGAAGGGAACAGGGAGTTACTGTTTAGTAGGGGTAGAATTTCAATTTGCAAGATGAAAAAGGTTCTGAAGATGAATGCCCGACAGGCTAAATGTACTTAATGCCACTGAGCATTATAACAGTTAAAATGGTAAATTTTAGGTCATATGTATATTTTACCATAATGAAAAAAACTGCAGCTTAAAACTACTCTACCTGCTAACTGTCACAGGCCGGGCTGTTTCATGAACCTGGGATGTCTACGAGACAGGTACTGAGCAGCAGCAAGCAGTCTGCAGGGATGTGTGGTGAGTGTTTATAGTGCTAGGGTTTTATCATCTTTCCTAGATTTTAACTCTTCCCTCTGCTGTGAGCCATTTGTCAATAAACTACACTTTATATGATTTTCAAAAAATAAAACAAAACCTGTATGGATTGTATGACCTAAGACTTTGTAAGGGAAAAATAACTTTAAGCAAAAATTAGTAGAATGCGAAGTCTTTATGATTCTCAACGCTCATCCGTTTTCCACCTTTTCTACAATGAACAAACACACAACATGAACACATCAAGAAGCATCTGTCTTGACACATCTACTCTCCACTATGTTCTCCCCTAAAAAAAGCTTACTATACCGCATATCTTCCCCCAGTCCAATAAATGCCCCCAAATCCAAAGTATTCAGACCAAAATTACTGGAGTCATCTCTGACTCCTCTTCCTCATCCCTCCATATCCAATTCATTCCTCAATATATACTGCCATCTGCATTTGCAAAATCTATCCAAAAACCAGCTACTTCTTCCCACCCCATAGGGCCTAGATAATATCAGCTAACACTTAAAGCAGGCTTAATATATACCAGTATCTTCTTTTTTGTATATGAACTCATCGCATTGTTACAACAGCCCTAAGAGGTAAAATCAGCACTACAGCTGTACCACTAGGGAAGAGGCACACAGAAGTCAAGGGTTTTGCCCAAATCACAGAGCTACTAAGCAGTAGAGTCAGAATCTGCTCCTTAGCCTTAGGGGGCTTGTCTTTCCTATCATTCAGGTTCCTGTTCCAGGTTCCTGTTCGATGTCTCTGCTTGGATAGGTGTCCCTGAAATCTTCATTTAAATAAACCCACAATAAAGTTACCGTTCACTATCACCTTGCCCTGCTATACTTTCTTTTGAAACTTAATTACGTACTGAGTGTGTGAGTTCCAAAAGGGCAGAGATTTTATCTTGTGCATGGCAGAATCGTGAGCAGCTGGAATAGCACCAGGTCAGAGGAGAGATCCAGTGTTCTGCTGAATGGCTGACTGAATGTGTGACGTCTAGAGGGCTGGCTGTGGGAGCCGGACACACCTGAGCTCAAATCCGAGACCAGCCACTTCCTGTCAGCTTGGGCAGCATTTTCAACCTTTGCAGGCTCAGAGTGTGCACATGAGATATGGGAACAGTACTTCCCCTCAGGCCTGTAAAGCAAGTTGTGGAATATTACAAGTATTAGCTTGTAAATTAGAGGGAAAAAAATGTTATGTTTAAACTTTTTGAAGTTTTTTCATTTTTCTAAGAGGGGTATAACTTTGGAGTATGTTGAGAAATAATGATGCTGACAGTAGCTTATTAAAAGTTGCTACATAAAAAATTCAGTATATGTAAGTTTGATTTTTATGCACTTTGATGTATTCTTAATTTTTTTCAGTGCTTAGGCAAATGCTCTACCACTGAGCTACAACCCCAGCCCTCTTTAGATATTTCTAAATCATGCCCACTATTTTAATTTAGAATTTATAGATACATTTTATACCATCAATTACATAGCAGAGAAAACAAAAATTCCCCTGAAAGCATCAATTTTATTAGTTTAGGGTATTATTCTAGTAAAAATACATGGTTGATTTATTAAATTCCTGTTCAGCTACCACCTACCATGTTACTGCTGCTCAAAGTAACACAATAAAAGTCAAGTGCAGCCTAAGCAGGAAAAGCCTGGCTTTCTTGTTCAGCAACTATTGTCCCATGATTTCTCAGGGGATGGGGTGCAGGGTGGAGAAGAGTAAAAATGATCAAGATTTGATACCTATATGTAGGGAACAGGGAAAGGGGACGTTACTAGAACCTCTGCAGTAAGTCCTAGTCTCCTGCGAGCCACGGCAGCACAAGGCATAGAAAAGGAAAGGTAGAAAAATGAGTCTGAGAAGAAGCTGAGCTTTGGGTCTGATCAGTACTGCTCTGGACGGCAAAGACGAAAGCCCCCAGTTTACCGCACCTTTTATTCAGTACTCAGTACGTCGGGAGAAACAAATGTACCAAATGACTTGCAGAGAGTTCAGTACATCCGCATAAAGAAGATGGTAACAGTCCGAGAACAATGAGGAACTGAGTAGATGTTTGTTCCTCCCAGGATGTTCTCAGCTCCCAGGATGTTTCTTGTCCTGGTGAATCACAGCATCACCGGATCATTGAGGTCTTAATTGTGACCGGAGGCCTTTTGGAATTATGTCTCGGAATTCCATAGTTGGGCTGTAGGCAGGAGAACTAGGCTAACCAAATGATTTTTTCCTAAAATTATGTAGCACTGCTCCCGACACCTATATGCACCTATTCCTCAAAAGGAATGTAACTATTATGCATCACAAATACATACTAATAAAAATAAATTAAAAGCACTGTTTAAAGTATGAGATTTGAAGAAGTGGAGCATCTGGATCTCCAGCTGCTGAGCACTAGGGATTCAGACGCCACCCTGACTGGTAACTAACTATGCCCGAACTGGTGGCTGCTGTGAAGGAGTCTTCGAAGGGAGGGACAAGCGGCAGCAAGAGGCCGATGCTCACTCACAACCCACTAGACTGTCCCAGTCAGTGACGTAGGCAACTCCACACAATTACACTTTTAAGTCTTGACTACAGCATTTCTCAGCCCTGAAAATAATGCTTTAGAAGATGGTAATCTATGCCATTTGTTCACAGAAAAATAATCAGCTCCGTGCCTCTTCTTTCACAACTTATTTAATTACAGATTCTGTAACCTGGCATTCTTGTTTCAAGTGCCAGTTGGTAACCACCCCCTATTACCCTCCCGTGGGGTTGGGAGAGGAGTGGTAGTGGAAACATTAACACCATATCCCACTTTGGAATATTTAATGGGCTTAAAGGCCATTTCTTTTAGAAGCTCAAGTGGGACACTGATTCTGAGATTATTCTCCAGCTGGCTGGACACAGCTAGGAAGTTCAGACACGTTTACTCTAGAAAATAGTGCAGTGTAGTTCGGGATTAAAAAAACAGGTTATATGAATACTGCTAAATCACCTTAGGGATTCACACTATTTAAAATTTTTAAAATATGCACCTAACATATTAATTACTGAAATAATACATATGACACAACTCAAATTGTCCCTCCCTACAGTGTGAGTTAAAATTCTGCTGCTTATTCCAGGATCAAACGTCTTCAGATTCTGGCTCTTTGTGAATTTTTCTAATGCCTGCTTTTTTCTTGTCTTTTCTTTGTATGAACCAAGTCTACAAAAGCATCAAATTTTCACACATAAAACCATCATTTATTTAGTGTGCAACATGAGCTAAGAACTATAGTCGATCTGAAGAGATATAAGAAATGGCCACTAAGGCATTTACATGTGAAGGCTTCAGGTAAATATAACAGCCAAGTAATATTCAGGGAGAACACATGTCAGCCCAGGCCAGTGTAGCCTGAGAGAGATTCATTCCTAAACCAGGCTGCACTGGGGGCTGGAGGAGGTAGCCCCTAAACAAAGCCTTGATGATGCCTAGGGGGTAAAAGGAGACCAATGTAAGAGTCTCCACTGACAAGAAAATGTAGGCTGGAACTAACAACGATGGTGCTCAGCAAGGACAAACAGAAAAGAAAGGAATACAGTGATTTTTAGCTGTTAGAATCAACAGACCATGCAGGCTGATTGAAAGGAAGGTCAGAGATGCCTAGATTAGGGGTACAGTCTGACCTGAGTCACTGGGTTCACCAAGAAGGGTCTTTCAAATCTCCAACTCCTCCTGTATCAGTTTCAGTCAAATATCTTCCTCCCATTTGGTACAAAAAGTAGAAAAAATAGATACTTCCACATGGAAATGTCATTAAGTTCCATTACTGAATCAACCAAATTATTATTTATTATTGTTTATTCATTCAACTAATAATTCTTGCATGCTTGCTCTATGCTGGGATACAGCAGTAGCTGAGGATGATCCTTCTCATGGGAGAGGTGGCATCTTACCTTAGCCCAAAGCCTCCTCCTATGCATGGTTCCCATTCCCATGGGGCTTCTCAGCGTTAGATTATTCAGCACTTTTTCCTGTGACTTCAACCTACTCTTTATTTTAACTCTCATTAAGTCTTTCCTACTCAAATTTCCTCCATCTTAAAAAAAAAGTCCCTTTCCTTGGACCAAAACATGCAATGTGCATACCATTTGACCCCACGATTCCCCTTGAGGAACACATCCTAGAGAAATCCCTGTACACATGAAAAGATACAAATATCCACACATATGTTTGCACGTTCAGTGTGGAGAGCAAAAATTATAAGAGCAAAAATGTCTGAACAAAGTGCAAACATCTAGACAATGGTAAAACATAACAGAATACAGTTCTACAAATTTATTTCTTGTAATGACATGTCTGAAATGGACAAAGAAAAACACAAACTTTAGCACACTCCATAGCAATAAACTCAATTTTTATAAAATAAGTGTTATAAATTGTGTGTGTGGATACACATGCATCAGCCTGAGCACAAAACAATCTTAAAGGACAGATCTTAACTATAGCTATACATGAGGGAATGCAATTATGGAGATTATTTTCAGTCTTTTTTTTAATGCTTAAAACATTTACAATGAGTATATGCTGCTTTGTAATCAGAACAATAAAGATAAGAGGTTATCATAAAATGTTAAAACAACAACTTCAATCAGCCTCTCCCACTGCATCTACTGCACTGTGACATCATCCATCATTCCTAACTCTACTGATGAGTGTCTAGGTATGCTGGCACCTCTCTGACATGGATTCTGCCTCTACCTCCATCCGACTTCTCAGCACTGATAAGTCAGTAAATGACCTGCACACTGCTAAAGCTAATGTCTACGTTACATTTTTTGCCTTTCGTGGCATCTCAAAGGTCTTTATACAGCTGATCATGACACCCTTTGAAGACTCTATTCTCTGGGAGTCATTCTTTTAGAGCTTCTTCTGTCTGGTCTCTGTGGTTGGTACCTCCTCCCTGACTAGCCCTTTAGACTCAGGGCTTCACGTGCGGCCTGCTTCTCTGTAATGTTTGTCATGACATCTCTTAACACATCCAGCCAAGGCTCTAATTCAAAGGTCTCTTTTGATACATCCAAGTGCCTATGTGACACCCCCACTTGGAAAAGTCACAAGCCTCTCAGACTCACTACTAACACAGGGTTTACGTTCATGTCTCCACATAGTCTCCCACCCAAACCTATTGTTTCTCTACTATTTGTTTCAGTAAATGGAACCACCATCTGTTCCTCTGGTCAAGGCAAAAGCCTGGCTGTCATCCCTCTCAGTCAATTCTGGTTACCCTACGGTGCTGAGATTTCGTGACTAGCCTCCTCCTCACCATCTCAGCCTGCCAAGCACCCAGCACTTTTACCTGGACCACTGCACTAGTCCCTGACTGGCGCCTGCCAGCAACTTCCACCCCCTTCTAACTCTCTCTCTTTTCAGCAAAGTAACTTTTGAAAACAAAATTCTGACCCAGTACTTTTCTGCTCTAAACCCTTCAACGGCTTCCCATTAGAAAGCCAGTTACAAATGTACAACAACAAGCATACGTTGTTTCTGTAAAGGGGAGAACCAAGAACAAGAATTTTTAAAGGAATTTGATTTTGGGGGGGGGGGGGTACCGGGGATTGAACTCGGGTCCTTGCGCTTGCACAGCAGGCAGCGAAACCACTGAGCTAAATCCCTGGCCCAGGAATTTGATTTTTAAAAGCCAATAACACCTTCACTCTCATGCTTACAGCAACACTATTATAATAACCAAGACATGGAATCAACCTAGGTCTGTGGTATACATATGCAATGGAATATTACCCACCCGTAAAGAGAATAAAATCGTTTACACAACATGGATGGAACTGGAGGACATCATATTAAGTGAAATAAGCTAAGTGCAGAAAGACAAGTACCACATCTTCTTTTTCATATGTAGAAGCTGAAAGATTGATCTCATAGAGTTTGACAGTAGAATAATGGTTTCCAGAACCATGAAAGAGTATAGGGGAGAGAGGAAGGAAAGATAATAGTTAATAGTTACAAGATAGTTAATGGTTACAAGAATGCAATTAGGAGAAATAACTTCTAAAGTTCTGTACATAGCACAATATAACTATTGTGAATTTTAAGATAGCCGATGGAGGCCACTGGGGATTTAGCTCAGGAGCACCGTGCCTGCCTCACAAGTGCAAGGTCCTGAATTCAACCCCCAGTACCAGACAAAAAAAAAAAAAGCCTATAGGGAAGATTTGTCTGAGGTCATGGATATGACAGTTACCCTGATTTGATCATCATATACTGTACATATGTACTGAAATGTTACACTGTACTCCGTAAATATTTATAGTACCATTATGACAAGTCAGTTAAAAATATATTTTACAAAATGAGAGAAAACAGCCATTATGAGAAGGAGGGCTGTGTCTATTTGTTCTGCTGTGAAACTTCAGCGTCCATACAAGATCTTGCAGAGTTGCCACTCATCAATATTTACTGAATGAACGAATGACACAGCAGAACCTAGGTGGCCATAAGGTTGAAGAAAGTCTTTTTTTATTTGTCAACTGTGCCTTGTTGGGTAAGATGAAGTGTAAATATTCCTATTACACGTTCTCTCATACATAAATATTGTTGGAAAATAAATGAAAAATAAACAGGAAGGGTCACTGAAACAGGACAGAGACGCAGGTGAAGGCTTTAACAGTAATCAAAATGATGAGCAAAAAGGAAACACAAATATTTATTGTGAATATACACAGATAAGCGTTATGTAAGTGAAATATATTTGTATTATACAAATTACACATAGCACATACATATTTCATACTGTATACATTTGTGTGTGTGTGCATTTTGGAAGGAAGGAATTAAGGTGGTACTCTCCCCCCTAAAAGTTTCCAACCCCTCACTCATCAAGATAATCTACCTTGAAGGAGAAGAGGACTCAGAAGAGACTGAGGAAATCAGGGAGAGCCTGAAGCAGTTTCGGTGACTTGACAGGAGGGAGTCAGCTGACGAGGTGTGCTGGGCTCTGTTTTCACTTTTTTTTTTTTTCTGAGCTCTGCAATTGCTCAAGAGTCTGATTTCTTTTTGGCCTTGGGTCCCTAAAAGTGGTGGTTTCCAAGGGTCAGTGCAAGAATCAAGCATAACAGAACTGGGAACCTACACAAAATGATTCCTACACTTTGCCTCAGGGAGATGCTGTCCTAGTAACTGGAATGGGGTGGCTCTGAAGTACACCTCCACAGCTGAAGAACTGTCTTAGGCCCCTCCCTTGTCTCCCAGCCACAGGTCAATGTCTTCATAACCCTGCTTTCTCCATAGTCATTGTACTGACCACAGGGAGCTCGTGGGTTAACGATCAAACTCACCATTCAAAACCACAGTGACATGCACCGTCCACTGCCCTTCCACCCAACTGGGAAACAACTTGGAAGAGAAGGAAAAAACACAGATGAGGCCATTATCTCTCCACACATGGGTACTACCAGGATGGCCATCCCTGCCAGAGGGTAAAGGAGGAAAAATAGACCTCTGTCTTTATTATCTTTCCTATTCTTCTGTGCAAAACCAACATTTTATCTGGCTATTAGGAACACATATCCAAGTGTGCTTTGGAGCTGAACTGCCATCCTCTAATAACCCAGATGGAAAAAATTGCAGAATTTTTAACCTTTTAACAATTTCTTATTCACAACATGTGGGTTGCAATTTTAACTGAGATTTTAGAGATGTTGGAACTACTCAGGCTGATAAATACAAGAAGATATTTAAATTTTGCGTTTCTTCTACTGGTTCCTCCAACTCTCTTCTATTCTGGTGTTCAGTTACATGTGATTATCTCAACTGTTTCCAAATAAAACTATGAGTAAAAAGAGACCTCAAAATAATCCATTTCAATTCCTTGGTCTCATAGATGGGAAATATCAATAAGAGAAAAATGCTCAGGTTTGAAGAGTTCACAGCAAATCTAGGAATAGAAGCCAAGTTCTGTACTCCGGTACAGAAACTTTCCACCATATTCCACTCCCATGCCTCAAAAGAACTGAAGTGGGTGATGCAGAGATTCACAGCCTGCACAGAAATCTGTCACATGTGTGATCAAATGCCTCATAAACAGCAATCAAAAACTCACGTCCAGGAGACTTACATTTCAAGATGGAATACTGAACGCATGCATTTAACTCTGCTAGTACTAGGACAAAGACAAGGAGAACAGAAGACACAGTAAGATGGAGAGCAAACAGGCAAGTGGTAGCTAGCCTAGCAAACCAGAGGAAGTGCAATCCTACAAGAAGACAGAGGCAACTCCAGCTAGGAGGGTGGGTCTGGCAGCATAGCTTCTTCCAGAAGGGCATGTGGAGGGGGCAAGAGAACTAGTTCAGTCTGTCTCAGAATCCTAGTCACTCTCCCTCATGCTTAGCATGAGGGATAGTGACACTTCCCACTCCAGCTCCCATGCAGAGAAGCCTGGGAATAGTCTCACCAAAGAGTTAACAGACGATCTTTGGACTGGAAGATTATGAGCCCAGCTGAAGATGGGGATTCCACACTAAATTACATAAAAATGACTGCCAAATGTTGAGATTCCTAGACTTCTAACTTAGCTCGGTGACTGGTTATATTTTCTCTTGCTACTGTAGCCAGCTCCAAGTTAAAAAGAGGAAAGAGAAGAAAAGAAAGGGAAGAAAAGAAAAGTGAACGAGGGAGTCCTCATTAGTGTAGTGCTTTACGACTGACCAGTACAGACTGGGCAGAAGTGTGCTGTCAAAGAAGTTTGAGTGTTGAGAATTTTAAACCTTCTGTCACCACAGGGAAGAAAGGGAAAGGAAGGGAAAGGAGAAAAAAAAGGCATAAAAATACTAACACCAGAATTTCCTAAAAACAAACAATCCAGGTGAGTCACCCTAAAGTGAAACCTGTAGGGAATGGCAAGACTTCTAGTCATTAAGAAAAGCATAACTGAGAAACTGCAAAGCAACTTGGAGAAGAGAACAAAAATCACAGGAAGAAAAAATTAAAAGCAAAATCAAAAACTAGCAGCTTCAGAGATCTAACAAAAGCACATTCATGAAATAAGGACAGGATGTTACCAAAGACAGACACGAGAGAGAGAGAAATATTCCCAGGATAAAGAACTCTTGAAAGTTAAAATGATGACATAAATTTAAAATTCAACAAAAGGCTTGAAAGTCACAATTCAGAAAATGTTTTTAAATGCTGAGCAAAAAACAGAGCTAGGAAACAGGAATCCTGAAAAGTCTCAGGACAAATCCAGGAGAGTCAATATCCAGATAACAGAAGTATTCGTGACCAAAGAAAATGGAATGAAGTACTTTACTTGTCAAAGCAAGAAATTCCCCAGCGTGGAAGGGCATTTTTTTTTTTAATCCCAGAATTAAAGAGTATGTTTCTCCCAGAACTGAAAAGAACTTAAGAACACCTTTTTCCCTTAAAAAAAAAAAAACCACCACCACCACCAACGACAAAAAAACAGAGAGTAGGGCCGGGGATTTAACTCAGTGGTTTTGCCGCCTGCTGCGCAAGCACAAGGACCCGAGTTCGATCCCCAGTACCAAAAAAAGAGAGAGTCTTGCCATAGAGAAAGGGTCTATTAAATTTCCAACACATTAATTAATCATTGGGTTTCAAGAGAAAAGCCTACAAAACTCCAGAGAGAGAGCTTTTCATATGAAGAGTTATAAGTCAGATCCAATTTAGGGAACTTTTCAAGCAGGCTCTCAAGAACAACTCTTAAAAGTAGAAGCCTTCAAAATTCTGAGAGACAATTTCCACCCTAAAATTATACACACAGTGAAGTCATCACTGAAAAGCCAAGGAAGAATGCTGGCATTCTCAGACCTTCAAGTCTCAAAAAATTACCTCTCTTATTCACACCCTTTTCCCATGAGCCACTGAGAAATGTGCTCCACCAAAATGAAGTAATAAACTGACCAAAAAAAAAAAAAAAATTTAGGCCTCTAAAGCAAGGCAAAAAGAGCCCCTGGGATGGCAATGAAAGGGAATCCTTTACTGCCCTGAGCCTAGAGGACAATTTAGATAAGGAGCTGGAAAGGATCCAAGCTTGTAGGAGGCCCTTCCCACTAAATGATAGATTGGACAGATTTCCCTGTGTGGCTGACTGTTTTGAGAGGGAATTGACAACTGGGAAAGAATTTGAGGTTGAATTATTCATAACTACATCAAAAATTAAGGAATAAAAAAGTCAGTGTCTGTTGTTCAGTCTTGGGAGGAAAAGCAATCCAAGTATGGCTCATCTGTGAGGAGCATTACACAGTTGTAATAAATTCAAGCATTTCAACACTGCACTGCATATTGATCTTCGCCAAATTATACTACAATTACAATTATTGTAGGATGAATATGAGGTTGAGCAAGTCTGCGAGAGAAGGGGCAAGGGCAGATGAAAGACAGCCAAAGAGTCTCTTTAGCATTAATAGGTAAGGCCTAAAAGAGAAAAACAAATTACAATGTCAGTATGTTAATCAGAGATCATGAACATGAAGAATTACTGTAAGAATCAGTTAAAGTTGAAAACACTGGCCCCTGGAGAACAGAGAATGGAAGGGGAGATGCCTCTGCTTTTCTTAACAAATCTTAGTACTACCTTTCTGATTATGTAAACATAAGCTAATTATATGAGACTGAAAAATAAAAATCTTCCCTTTTTTCCCTCTTTACCAAGAAAGAAGGTGGGCTAGGGATGTAGCTCAGTGGTAAAATGCTTGCCTAGTGGGACCAAGGTCCCTTGGGTTCAATCTCTAGCACTGCTTAAAAAAAAAGGACTCAGACACCTCATGAGCACATGTATATAACCAGGAAAATCGCTCTTCTGGAACCTACTATCTGCCAGGCACTGTGCCTCATGCAGATGTTAACAAAGCAGAAAATATTTCTTTTAAGGGAGCTTCTATTTTACAACAAAAGCTAAATGTAAATACTTTAAAAATAACTAATTCTGCTGTGTGTTAAAAAGGAAATAAATAGGTTGTTATGATATAGAATATCAGAAGGAAGTGTTTTGGGCAGGGTAGCCAGAAGAGGTTCCCAAGGAGCGGTATTTAAGTTCACACCTGACAGGATGAGAAGAGTTGGCCATGCAGGGATCAAGGAAGAATATTCAAGGAAGGGGAAAAGATGGCCAACATCTCTGAAGTAGTTCTGTGCTCAAAGGTGTAATCAAACATCTGCTAAGTAGTGAAGAGATGAGAGGCTAGGGAACAAAATGAGGTGGAAATTGAGGCTGAAACCTGATGACACCAAGCGCTGACAGGTAAGCGTAGCATGGCGTCCCAGGGCACTCAGACCAACTGCCAGGCTGCTACTGAGGTCCAGGTGACAGAGTTGACCTAAGTGGAGTCCTAAGACATTCCAAATCATTTTGAAGGGAGAACTGAAAGTACTGGGGGGTGGGGGATGCAGGAGGAACCGCAGCTGACACCCAGTGCACAGAGGTAACTTCTCTGACTTTAGATGTGAGAGGACAGAAGTACCACTTACTAAGTGGCAACGATGTGAGAGAAAGAGGCAGGATGGGGTGGATGGTTCCTGGAGGTGACTCAAGGCTTCCTTCTTGGCCATGACACAACCCAGACAGATACGGAGGAGGCAGTGGATGCTGGGTGTGGAACCCAGAAGAGCTCAGAGTTGCAGATTAAGGAGAGCATTAGTTCCTTGATCGGTACTTAACCCTGGGGCACAGATGAGTGGGCCTAGAGAGAAGAGGGCTTGAGGCACGCCTTGAAGAACTGTCAATGTTCTAAGGGCATGTAATAAAGGAAAGGTCAGCAAAGGATCAAGGATGGCTTGTAGGGAAGAGGCAAGACAAGTCAGGAGGTGATTTCAAGAAGGAAATAAAAAAGTGTGCTTAAAGCGACTCAGAGATTCAATTAAGTAGGCATGTATACACTGCAAACAGCAAACAAATTTTGAATGACCCCAACAAAATCAATTTCAGTAGAATGCTGAACAAAGACACCAGGTTATAAACTGAATAACGAAGAGGCTATATAGTATACATAGATAATAGTTTAAAAGTTTTGCTTTAAAAGGGAACAGTGAAATGCAGTCAGAGAAAGAAAGGGATAGAAGAGCCTAGGAAAGTGTTTGGCTTTTCAGTTTTGTTTTTTTTAAAATAGAAAGGTACCAGAGCATTAATTCCCTCATTCATTTAGTTGTTCAACAAACACTTATTGAGCACCACAACAATGTCTCTTTTTTTTGGTACCAGGGATCAAACTCGAGTCCTTGCGCTTGCACAGCAGATGGCGAAACCACTGAGCTAAATCCCCGGCCCATCACAACAATGTCTTTATGGAGCTTTCAACCCATAAATATACAGACACGTATACGAATAAATACACATATACTAACTTCAGATGGAAATAAGTGCTTTGAAAGCTGGTTGAAAGTACAAACAGCACAGTGATATTTTAGACAGACGAGTCAGGGGTAAATAGCTATGACTAGAGTCAGGGGTGAGTAGATATGAGCCAGATATGAGTAGGTGACACCCAAGGAAGAACTGAATCAAGTACAAGACCAGCATCGTTGGTGAGAGTGGGAAGTGTACTGAGGCAGAGCTGAGGATGAGGACAGTGGTCAGGCAGGGTGGTGACATGTCGAGGGACAGCAAGCAAGAGGCCAGTGTGGCTGGCGCACAGTAAGAAACGGGCAGAGAGGAGGACAGAGAGGTGGGAGGGGCCTCACAGTGCATGGCTAAGAGTTTGGATTTTATATTGTTTGTAGAGAGGCCACTAGGAATGAAAGAAAGGTATGAAACACAAGGATCGCTGAGGCTGTCTTGTGAATCGAGCCCAGGAGATACACGAAGATGGCAAGCAGGAAGACGGCCTATGAAGCAAGTGCAGAAGTTCCAGCAAGACTTGGTGCTGGCCTGGCTCAAATTTAGGTGTGGGAGCAATGCACCAGGATGAGCAAAGATGCTAACGGAGGGACCGACCTGGGATTTAGCACAATGGCACCGCATCTGCCTCGAAAGCACAAGGTCCCGGGTTTGTGCCCTAGAAACCAGAAAGAAAAACAAGATGCTAATGGAGGGGATATGAGGCGCGACAGAAAGGCAGGAATCAAGGATGACTTCAGGTTTGGGGCCTGAGCAACTAGATGGAGTCACTGTTAAGATGAGGAACAGTGAAGGAAGTGTAAGCTCAGCAAACAAATCAAGAATTTGGTTTTAAACAAGATTCAAATGTGAATTAGATGACCAATGAAGAGGTAAAGCAGACAGCCATAAAGCAAGGGACAGGCTGGAGCGGAGACAGACAGATGCAAGCTGTCTACAGGTACAGCGTATTAAGGTCCAAGAAATGAATGTTGAGAAGAGGAAGAGGTCAGAACAGGAACCCTGGCGTACCAAAGTTTAGAGGCCAGATGCAAAAAGACGGGAAAACAACAAGCAAGTTGTGAGCAGAATCAAGATGGAGCAGCATCCTGCAGCCAAGGAAAGAAAGAATTTCAGGAAGGAGCCATGCCCAGTGCTGCTGAAATAAGGATGAGCTCCTCAACAAAACGTGAAGAGCCTCTGTGGCCTACACTCCGCAGTCACATTCCTTACACACATCACATTCAGAGCAGTTAATGACAGGCAGCAGTGCCCATCAGTTCATTCAGAACCCATTGCTCTGCTCCAACATTGCTGCATCCCACAGCAAGCCTCCCTCAGGGATCTTCCTGGAAGCAGTGGAGACCCCTGGCCTTTGAGACAGAAGAAGGCAGGCATCACAAAAGACAAGCAGACCAGAGCTCTCAGCAGAGAAAACCGGATGTGTTAGGACAGGACAGAGCCACTCTATAGGCTCCTGGGTTGTTTTTGTTTGTTTGTTTAGATAGACATGCCTTTTAACATGTATTAGAAAAATACATAATTAGCACATGAAATCTATGACTTCATGAATATCACTACTTAGGATAAACCTGTAACAATCTTAGACCTCAGATCACCTCAAGAAAAATACTGAGTAAATACTACTGGAGGGCAAATTGGAAATAGCTATTAAAAACATACATAAATGTCCTATGACTCTGCAATTCCACTTCTAGGAATCAATCCTAGGTAAATTTTCATACATACACAGATATAGGGATGCTCCTATGTAGTATTTTATAACAGCAAAAACTGAAAACAGTCTTAATGTCCATCACAAGAGAAATGGGAAGTGAAATGTGTAGATTCACATGATCGCAATCTATACAACCATTATGGAGGATGGATTGATTTACACTTAGCAACATGCACAGATCTCAAAAACACTGTTCAGTAAAGAAAGCAATCAGAGAGCAATTCAATACATTTGCATTAGATACAAAACATTCTCAGTGAATTCATATATGTATGTAAAACTATTAAAACAAAGTCTAGATGGAAGTACAATAAACATAATAGCAGTTAAGGGAGGAAGGAGCAGGAGGGGGAGTAGTTGGTAGTTGAATGAGACTACCTTTATCTATAACAACCTAATTTCTTAGATGAATTCATGCATTACTTCAATAATTAGGACTTTTTTTTTTTTGGTACCGGGGATTGAACTCGGGTCCTTGTGCTTGTGAGGCAGGTGGCAGAACCACTGAGCTAAATCCCCGGCCCTAATTAGGACTGTTTTGGAAGTGCTAGGGATGGAACCCAAGGCTCTTCGGTTTTTATAACACACAATCTATGAGAGGAAAATGAACAGCCATCAAGTTATTATTCTTCCTGTTTTACTGATGAGGAAACTAAGGCACAAAGAGGTTAAGTGACTTGGCCAAGATCACATAGCTAACAAGTACAGGAGGCAGGATTCTCAAATCCAGGAATTTCAGGGAAAAGTAGAAATTATCAATCATTTTGCTTGACTGCCAAACACATAGTTTCTGAGAATCAGATCACAAAATTCTAAGACTATAAGACTTTTGACCAAAACTGGCCATTCTTTCTTCCCTTTTAGAATATTTAATTGAGAAATAGTAATTGAATATATTCAGGGTCCACAATGTGATTTGATATTCATACACATAGTGCTACGGTTACCACAATAAAATTAATTAATTCTCCTACCACCTCATGTTGTACATTAGATTTGAAGAAAACTTACTAAGCTTTAACTTAAATTTTATATCTTTTGACCATCTTCTCTTCATTTCCCCTCCTCCTTGTCCCTGGCAACCACTGTTTTACCTTCTGCGTCTATGAATGTGACTCTTTTAGATTCCACACATAAGTGAGATCATGCAGTATTTGTCTTTGTTTATCTGACTTATCTTACTTAGCATAATATCCTCTACATTCATCCATGTTATCACAAGTGGCAGGATTTCCTTCTTTTTGTTAGAAAACTAAATAGTATTCCACTGTATATATGTACCACAACTTCTTTATCCATTCATCATCCACAGTCGTTTAAGTTGTTTCCGTATTTTGGCTATTGTAAATAATGCCTCAATGAACACAGGGGTACTTGTATCTCTTCAAGCTACTGATTTCATTTCCTTTGGGTACATACCCAGAACTAGGATTGTGAGATCACATGGTAATTCTAGCTTTTACCTTTTCTTTTTTTTCTGTGTTTGGAACTCTATGCTATTTCCCATAACAGCTAGACAATTTACAGTCCTACCAACAGCACACAAGGCTTCCCTTTACTCCACACCCTCACCAACACTTGTTATCTCTTGTCCAGTGATGGATGTTTAATAAGCATGCCAAGAGAAGCAAAAGCCAGCTGTCTCCCACCAGCACAGTAAATGCTCATAGTTAATAACTGGTGTCTTTTGAAGACTTCTCACTCTCATGTCATAACAGACCAATGACATGAGGTTCTGAAATCAGACAGACTTGGATTCCAATTTTGGCTCTGCTTCCTTGTGAACAGGTGCAATGTAAAAACTGATGTGAAAAAGTCCTAACTTGTAGGGCAATTATAAAGATTCAATGGTATGACATAAGAGAAAACACTGAACTCTGAGTCTTACATATTTAACACACCTTCTTTCCCTCCTTTCGGCTAAGTCAGAGTTGTTTACTCATCAGTAGCTATTACTGGTTTGTTAACTTTTTTATCCAAAAAGAAAAAAAAAAGAGGTAAGACTTCAAACTTTCATATTTTATCTTTAACAAAAGCTATGAAAAAATCTGTACTTGTTACAATGTAGTAACATTTAATATAAAAATCTTTTATATTTACTTCCAACTAAATTGCTTTCTCCTGAAATTCTTATGATACTTTCTTCTTCTCCAGTAATTTTGAGGAGTACTGTATTTTTTCAGGAAGATGTTTTCTCTGATAATATGGTGACTTCAATTCCATACTGTCACTTACACTGGGATATAACTACTCCTGAAAATAATGCATGGACCTATTAAGTCTTACTAAATAGGTTTGAAAATGGTTATACACACATTGGCCATTATTTTCTCTGATCTGCAGTATCTTAACATTTTGGGTTTTACCCTACAAGATAGCCAGTCTTGGTTCCAAAAATCGTTAACTCTGATTTTTCCATCAAGAAAACCATTAATTTCTATCATGCCCATATGGAGCTTCCTGTGCACCTGGAGGTTAGCGATGCTAGCGGCACTCTTACTTCCTGAAACAAATCTGCTACAGCTATAAGAATAAACACAAATACTACAAGTCTGAAAATATTTTTCCGATAAAAAGATGACAGTGGCCAACCATGATGCCAAGTAAACTGGAATGACAGAAGAAAACAGATTTTTTTAATCATTTGAAAAGACAAGTACTGTATATCAAACCAAAGGAACCAAAGAATTTGACTTGCCCATACTAACAGAACGCCATATATTCACTATGATTAAGAAAATAATTCAGTCTTTAAAACACATAATTCTCATGAAATGGCATTATTTTCTTAAGACAGCTTTTGTCTTCTGGTAATGCCACCTGCTTCCTTTCCTTATGCCATTCCAGGTGTAAGTTATGTCATTCAAAGGTCCCTGGATGTTTTAGGTACTGTACCTTGAACAACCTGTGAAGTCACTAAAATCTTATTTGCAATATGGTGTCATCAAAATCCCTTCATCAAACATTTTTTGCCCAACCTCTCTCTCCTGGAAGGCAAGGTAGGAAGATCTTATTTATGGGATCTGACCCACAGCAAGCAGGCCACAGACAACTAGGAAATAAATTTTGCTTTCAGAAGCTATTTTCAGAAGGTAGCATAGAGAAAAAGATTATTTTTAGCAAGCCATGTGGACTAACTGATGAATTACAAGTTAGGGAACTTCAATTCAACAAATAGTATCTGGGACCCTAAAACACAATATCGAGGTCCAAGAAAAATGTGTGCCTGTCCTGTTGAACTGACCATCTGAGGGGTAAGGCAAGTACAGGTGCTGTTCAAACACAAAAGAAGGGGATTTTACCCAGCCTGGATGGGAGGAGACTATGAAGAGTCAGAAAAGGCTTCCTGGAGGCTGGAACAATAAATACAATAGACAAACACAAGGGATGGTGCTAGGCAGCAGAAAGATCAGAAGGAGGGATCAGACCCGAATTCCAAACCTGACTCTGCAACAACTAGGGTTTGACCTTGACCATGCCATTTGACCTTTCTAGGTCTTATTTTTGATATAGGATATGGGAAAATTAAATCAGTCAACTAACTCTTGCTATGCATCAGAATTGCCTGGAGCTTTGTAAAAGGCACTGGCTCTCTCCTCTAGAAATGTGGTTTTAATTGATGGGGCATCAGTGTTTTTTTCAAAAGCTTTCCAGACAATGCCAATCTGCAAGCCACGGCTAGAATCACTACATGAGATGATCTCTCAATTGTAGGTGCACAATAATATCCTCTGGGGAGCTTTTTAAAAGCCCAATGCTGAATACTCCACACAATTAAACCAGAATCTCTGGAGTAGAGTCATCAGTAATTTTAAAGTTCCCCAGCTGATTCCAGGCCGCACCCAAGGTTGTCAACCACTATTCCAGACCCTGGTAATACTTCAGTGTCTCATTCCACACAATGAGGGGCAGGAAAAGAAAGAAAAGAGAGGTTCGGAAGTTTCTCCCTCCCTCATTTCTATGTCAAATTAAAAAGAACTGAATGCCAGAGGCAACTGATGGGTTTTAAATGGGATTGAACCACACAGTAGGCTGATTTTGGATGTATGTATCACTCGTGTTGATGCGAGACAGGTGGGAAATGCTCTATTCCAAAATGCTCTCGGTTCTAAATTTAAAATTCAATGAAATACTTCTATAAAATGACTCCATGGTGTGCGCTCTGCAATACTTAGTTAGAATTTGATTTGCATGGTTGACTGTAATATGAACATAACATTCCCTACCCTCGAGGTTACTTAAATCCACTTATTTGGCAATGGTGAGCTAAACAAACAGTAATTAGAAACACTGTTGACTACCTTTTAAATCTGTTGCTAAATTATATTTTTCCTGCACCAAAGCCCATACACACAGCATGTCCACAAGCATCACAAAACCAAAGCCTCAGAAATATTTACATTAATAAGGGCATGAGCTACCTCTAGGCCTTCACACATTTTCCTAAGATTCTGCAGGGAAATCTGGCTGCTTTAGAAGAGGGCCATTCATTACTGGTATTTCTCACATCTGGGTAAATAAAACACTGTCTGTGTGTGGTTAAAAGTCACAGGTGAACATGAACTCTCCAGGGGCCTGGAAATGAAGAACATCCCTGACAGCCTCATTTCTTGAAATGAGTCAGAAATGAAAGTAATTCTTCAGAAAGGAACATCTGCACTGTGGCACAACTTATAAAATTATGCCAGATGATGCCTGTGGCTAAAAGGCTGGGCCTGTGGAAGCGGGGAGAGCAGAGAACAGGACCTGAACTTCGCCCTGCACTTAATCTCAGAGACTCACTGTTAGCTTGGAGGGTCTGCAAATGCAATGAGCATCCGGGTGTCCCAGTCCCTGCTGTAAATCTTGATTAGCAGTCAGACTGCTCACATTCCATTAGCAAGCTGGCCCCTTGCCAAAGGGTGGAAGCACCCAGAAAGGATTCATATGCCCTCGTGGGTACGGAAACAGCAATTCCCATAAGAACAACTGTTTTACTTAACTAGAAATAGGTCACGCTTATTAATGATTCGGACAGACCCTTCTTCCTGAGCAGCCCTACAATGCAGAGACAGAAAACCCTGTCCTTCTTACTATGCAGGGAGAGGGGTTGGCAGGGGGAGTGAGGGAGAAAGGCTAACACCTTTTACAACTCTAGTAAAGACCAATAAACAATGACCTAAAAAACAAAGACTTTCTCATGCAAATCAGAGAGGCCAACTGATTTTATCAGCTGGCTCATCACTATTCTTGCCATCTTAGATTTCTGAAAGGAATCCAAGTTCATTGTTTGTAATGGGGGGGGGTGAACCTAGAAACAAATGAAATGCCCATTAACAGGTAACTCAATTTACATCTGACGCATACACAACATAAGATTATGTGGCCATTTTAAAAGCCAATCAGTGTGCAGAAACAGATCTGCACTCCTTCCTCGGATACATTAACACCAGGGGCCTCCATATAATAGCATTTCTATTTAATGTTTATAAAGAAGTTGCCTAGTGTAGGAGAGGGTTAGAAGAGAGTATCATTTTTTCCTTTAATGCTGATCAACACAGTTTGAATTATCTTTTCATATACTTGCCTCCTTGTCCTTTTAATGAGGATTAACTAGGTATCAGGCTATTTTTAGTTTCTTCTTTATACTGGTCTCCATATAATTTAAAATAAATCAGGATGTTAAGGAATTGTGACTCTGCAAAATTCATGTGTTAAAATTCCCAGTACCTCAGGGCTATATTTGAAGACAAGGCCTTTAAAAAAATGATTAAGTTCAATGAGAAGGCTGGTAAAACAAGCCCTAATCCAGTCAGACGGGTGTCACTGTGAAAAGAGGAAATGAGGACACAGAAAGAGACCTCAGGGGTGTGTGGACACGGAGGCATGACCATGCAGTGACACAGAGAAGGCGGAACACGGGGAGAGGCCTCAGAAGAGATCAAATGTGCTCACACCATGACCTTGGCCTGCGGCACCCAGAACTGCAAAAAAGTATGGTGTCTATCGGCTCTTTAATGGTCCAGTCAGCGATACTCTGTTACAACAGCCTTGGCAAGCTAATTCAACACACAGAGAGCTGTAATCTCACTAACAACGTGGAGAGAAGCACCCATAAAAGTCTTCCATGAGCAAAAACCTAATGTGGCCACTCTGATGCTGATGGCCTCATCTGGAGTGTACAGAGCTGAGGCTCATGGCGCCTGACTAAATCAGGTTTTCCCAATAAGCAATGTAAGGCTGGACCACAGCAGCCCTCCCGCCTCCGCATTCAGGACTACTCTTTCTGCTCATGAGACTCGTCTTTTATAGGATTTTTAATAAATCCAATAACTCAAAGGATGAGAGCCCAAGATTATTTATTACTGACTATTGAAGGCTTGGCTTAGATTCAAAAGGCTTTTTTTTTTCCTGTGCTAATAACTAATGAAGAAGAAAGTGTCACAGTAATATTAATTCAATTTTTTTAAAAAGACTCCACCAGGACTTTTTAAAAATCTGGGAAAACAAATGATACATCCTATTCATGTGACAACCTAATTTTTATACTTTAATACATATGGTTTCAGACCATAATACAATGAATGTATTAGAAAAAATGAACATCCAAGGCTAAAATTTCTTTATATAATTTTATATGTTTTTGGAAATCAGTCAATCTTTTCTTTTTTTAAAGAGTTTAGAGATCAAAGACACAAAAAGCCTGGCAACTCGAGAAGATCAAAACTTGAAGATAAACATGTACTTGGTACAGCCAGTACAGGATCCATGCCTGCGTTCCAGGCAGGCAGAATCGCTTTTGCCTGGAATAGTCAGGGAAAGTTTCACCAAGGGCTTGGAGTTTAAACCAATGTGAAATTGGATACAGAAAGGCTAAGAAGGGATTTCTGTCCAGCTTACCTATCACTGAGCATAAAGTTTCTGAAGGCAACAACTGTGTTCCTAAGATCCTAACAGAATGCCTGGCAAATAGTAAGCATTTGCCAACAGGGGCAGGGAAACAGGTGGAAAACACGACATGTTCACCTGTGGTTAAGTCTGCACTGCAGGGTTCTTACATGTAAGTTGTAGGATGTAAAACTGAAGACGTTGGGCCAATTCTTAAAGTTTGTGCTTTATCCCTATTCAATGTAAAGTTTCTGAAGGTGTTTCTGAGGAAGAGAAGAATATAATAAGGGACCATCAGTGATACACAGAATTGACTATAGGTGGTGGAAAACAACAAAAACTAGGTATCAGGAGAAAAACAGGGTGATCAGTTGGGGGAAAAAATCCTCATCTGTAAAATGGTCAATCATACTATCAATTTTCATAGGGCTATTGTGAAAATTAAACTGGATAATGGAGGTGAAGTACATAATATGAAGCCTGACAGTAAGCACTTAGGAAAATATACTTGCTATTAAATGATAAATGCTTATATAAATATATTTTTATTATTATTATTATTATTCCACACTGCAGGAAAAAATAAGTGTGAGAACAAGGATGAGGTACAGAGCCAGGGTATTTTCAAGTTTAATCAGAGATTTGAGGAATGCTAATGATTTGTCATTTTTGCACATGAGATGTGCTATATCTATTCCTTAGTTATCCAGAAGTTAATGCATCAATACAGTGGGTCCAACACAGGTGGAACAGATGCCTAAAATTATCCTTAAAATAAAGACACTCCAAAATCAATTTTAGGTTGCTTTTGTACAAAGGTAACTACCCAAGCAAATGCCAATCAGTTTTGAAACACCAAATTAATGGACTCAGCTATAAATCCAGGAAAACCATTTTCATAATGAAAATGCCAATGCCTTTTTAATTAAGGATAGAACTGCCAACATAAAAAGACTTACAAGAAATGAAGAATTGCTCCTTTCACTCATAAATGAAAAAACCTGATAATACTGTGAACTGTTTTTAGTTTTGAATACCAGAAATTGTTGAGAATCCAAGCTCCAGAATTTTCCAAGTGCACAGCAATCACTTGATACTGGAGCTCTCAGCCTCAAGCCAAATTTGGTGCTCTGGCATGGTAAATTTCTTCTCTAAATCTTATTAGCAGGGAGCCCATGTTCCTGTTTTTAGTGTCATTATGTAGATATGAAGCTCTACTAAGGATAATAGCATTCTAACACCAAGCAATACTATTTTATTTTATCTTGAAAGATTTACTTTACATTTTTAAAGCATATGTACATTGAGACTAATATATCCAATCTCCACTTACAGCTACTCTGCATAGCTTGTGTTACCTCCACCTCCAGTCAGATTGAGAGAGACTACCTCTCCATATAAAATTAGGCAACTATGGGTTAACTATGTTATTAGGTAACTATGGGTTAACTAGGTAACTATGTTCTTTGTAGAATGTACCTGAGTGGCCATGACAACTTCTGTAATCTGTTATCACAGGAGTGTAACAGACTCAGAAATGCTGCCAGCACTCTTTGCTCTCCCCTCCTTCACTGCTCTGCTTTGTGTAAATCCTGCTTGCTATATTCCTAGGGAAAGTCCAATGGAATTAAGCTTCACAGATGTAAAAAGAGTTATATAAGGAAGCACAAACTTTTATTCAGGGCTCTCAAGACTAACGGAAGTCACTCACTGAGCCACTGGCCTCATTAAAAGCTGCTTTTGCTCCAAAAAAAAAAAGACTAATATATCCATGTATATTCAAGGTAAATTTTTATTACCTAATCATTATCTGTTAGTTATTATGAAATTAATACATCAGAGGTCTGTACTACGAGTCCTACTCTCAATATTAATAGTCTAATTAAAAACTGTTTCATATTTGGTCCAGGCCTAGCACTGCTGTATTACTTTTTCAAATTTATAAGAAGTAAAAGTTAAAATTACCCAAAGGGTCTAAATGAGAAAAAATAGGACGTAACTGATTATTCTTGCTAGAGTTCACAGAAACTTGCCGAAAACTAAAAGGGCCCAAAAAGCAGTAGCTGGCAGTCAAAGAAATGAGCAGACTAAGGACAAAGTAGAATAAAGATACAAATAGTGTAATTTGCTGAGTGCTGATAAACACTAGCCAATATACATATGGTTTCAAAACTAAAAATGAGTAACATCTTGGTAAAAGCAGAGAATACAATCAGGAAGTAAAATCCAGGAAGAAAAGAATTCCTCTGGGACAGAACAAAGGCTAAAGACAACTTGTAGCAGAAAATGGGATGATCACTAAGTAAATTAAGAGACAGGAGTTTTAATCCCACTTTTGTTTCTACCCAACTGGCTTCCTAGCTTTCTTTCAGAATTTTCCTAATTTCTCTAAGCCTCAGAATTCTCACCTACAGTTTGAACAGGGAAGACAATATAATATTCCAGCTCTAATAATAGGACTTTCTCTTCAGATGATGAACAGATACTGTTTTGTTTTGTTTTTTTAAAAAAAGGCTACTTTTGTTTCGCAGTACGCTTGTACTTCACAAGTCTGAAATTTTACAGAACAGAACCAGGCTCTGTAAGAATGCACATGAAACACAGACCTAGACCATTTGTCAAACCCAGGCCCCTCAAATGTGCACAAACAGCTGGAAATAACATCAGCCTCGTTCATCTTCCCTTCGCTTCTGACCTCTACTAGCTCTTCCCAGTTGGAAACACTCATTTTTCCACTCCAATTCTTCACACCATCCTGTCAGAGCCAAGATATATACAAATTGATTAGAAGTGAGTAGAGTTTACAAGATGTAACAGGCGACAGAAATGTTTAATGGCAGCTTCTAACCTTGAGGACATGAGGGCAGATAACAATTACCAGTATTTTCCAGCAGCAGGTTGTACTGCTCCTGTCAGAATGAGGAGCCCAGTGGTAATTCCACCTTACAAAGACTTCAAAACACAGTCTGAAATGTGGACACTGATATTTACAAATACCTCACAATTATTATGTATACTACCAAAAAAGTCAAATACATGCCAGATCTGCAATCCTCAAGGACTGACCATGCAAATTACATCTCAAGTTAAATTCCCCTCATTTATCTTACGTAGACCCCAATGCTTATTTACTGCACTACAGGATTCAAATTGTCTACTTATTGGCTGTTCCCTCCCCCAGTTTTAAGGTCCTGGAGGACAAATACCACATTTCATTCACTGCCTTAGCCATAAAGTCTTGCTCAGAGTGGATACAAAATAAGTATCTGTTGAATGTTTGCAGGTAAATGCATTCTAATAAATTGTATGCAATGGAGTAGTATCTGTCCATTAAATGTGGCTTGTGAACCATTTTTAAATATAGGGAGTTCTGGGCTGGGGATTTAGCTCAGTGGCACTGTGCTTGCTGTGCAAGGACAAGGTCCTGAGTTTGATCCCCGGTACCAAAAAAACAACCAAACAAAATAAAGAAAGAGAGTGCTGATGATAGAAAGTCCTGGAAATGGACAGTACTGTGGAAGTGGTGACAACTGCATAACCGTGAACATACTTAATGCCACTGAACTTTAAAAACAGGTAAAATGGTAAATTTTTGGTATATTTCATCACAATAAAATAAACACATATAAGGAATGCTTATGCAGCAAGGTAAGTGAAGAGGCAGGATACTAATGGCTAAACTGTGTAAAATTGCATCTACATTTTTAAAAAGGTGGAAGCACAGCTCACCCAACCAATAGTGAGGTGGTTTATCTTTAGGAGGTAATATTAGGGGCGATTTGTGGTTTCTGCAATGTTCTGTATTCTCTAAAATTTTCAGTGGTTCACATAAAACATTTACAAGCAGAAAAAGGTGTTGCGTAGCAGAAGTCAGGGACAGGAAGCTCTAGCTATAAGCAGGGTAAATCCAGATCAAAATCATTCACCTTGCTATCATCTTTGATGTATACTGCACATCACTTGTACTTGCCGACATCCATGTAGACTAGTCCCAAAGCATGTCATTTGAGTTAAAATTTTATCTTTATTGTACTGAATTTGGGGGGTTTTTTTTCTTTTTACTACACCAGAAAGCACACATTTCTGATTTGCTTCACCACAAGTATGTTTCATTCAGACGGAGAAGTAGCAATTGATGGTTGTTCTAGACATACAAGTGACAAACTAGACCACAAGCTGCTATTCTCAGAGTATGGGGCAGCTTTCAGGAACCCGTGATGAAAAATCTAGATACCCTCTGTAAACAGCAGATCCAACATATTTACGGATAACTAAAACAAGACTTTTGGAGTCACACTGGCTTGGGGCAATGGGCACAGACTGAGGGCTGCCACTCACGCAAGTCATGAGCGCTCCTGACCTTATCTACACAAATAAATGGGGAAAATATTATCTCCTTCCTTGGGTAGTAAATAGGACAATGCAAATCAGAGATGGAGGAAAATCCTGAACCTGTGTTTCAACAACAGGGGCTCAATCTATGTCATTTGCTTCTTTCTCTCTGTCAGGTCCCCCGCCCAAGCAGACCTGCTACCCACATCCACAGGAGTACAGAGATAACAAGAAGCCAGCAGCCGCCCTGTTGCTCCCACCGCCCTGTTTATTAGCCAGCCCCAGGCCTATTACCCATGGGACTCTAAAATCTTCTGCCCCCTCGACCAGTGTGACCCCTCCCTTACCTAAAATGCCCCATATCAACCACAAGCACTCCCCTCTCAGTGCCAACAGCCTTCTCACCCTTGGCCCACCTGCACCCAGACGGCAATAAACTCACTGCGTGTTGCTCATACTCTGCCTGCCTCGGCGGTCTCAACCGTGCTTCAGTCTGACATTACACTCTTCTCTTTAGATCAAGTGTCTGAGGGCCGGGGATCTAGCTCAGTGGTTCCGTTGCCTGCCTCGCAAGCGCAAGGTCCCGAGTTCGATCCCCCGTACCAAAAGAAAAAAAGAGTATAGATCAAGTGTCTGAATCAGAAAAGCAACAGTGAAATATTAAAAATAATCAACTCCTTATAATTAACAAAGCTACTATGATAGAAGTATAGAAAAATAGACTACTTTCTTCTAATTCACCCTTCAGAAGCCCTCACAATATTGAAGACAATTTTCCTATTCTACGTTCCTTAATAATAGGAAAATATCTATCACTATTCTTTGTCTTTTATATACTGCAAACCATGAAGTCACCCTTCAATTTGTTCTTCAGCAAGTCCCACTCTCAAGTCATACCTTCCTTTAAACACAGCTGTGCCTCTTCAGAGCTCTCTGCAAGTTCCCCCCACATTCCGCTCTCTAGAATCTGTCTGAGCAGGACTGAGCACAGGACAAGAGAGGACAGCGCCTGAAAACACATCCCAGTGCTATGTTGAAAAACACAATGAAGCACTATACTTCTGAAAGTTACTTGACTCTGAATGACTGATGGGGTATGTGGCATTCCTGAGCAGAGAAGTGTGATCAATAGTGCTCTCCATGTCTGCCCATAACCACTGTCCTTTGCTTTGCCTCTGGTTATTAACATTGTTTAGCAAGCTGATACCATCAAACTTTAATCAGATCAACACTATACCAAATTCTTCCCTTTAAAAGAACAGCTTCTATCGTTGCAAAAGATCAGCACCTGTCCTTGATTAACTCCTACCCCAGTGCCTCATTAAGGAAAGGGTAATGGAAATCTTCAGCTGTTTGGGGTTTCTTTTGTGCAGGCTGAACTGTACCAACCAAGCTCCACTACCTTCAGGCTGGAAAACTGAAGCTCATTCTTTCAGTAAACGTGTACTGAGCCCAGTGCTAAGTGCTGCAAAAATAAGCTACTCTTGCTTATTGGAAGAAAAAATATAAACAATTTTTTGCAGTGTAATATACTCTAAAACAAAGGTATGTACATAGAGGGCTCTTATGGCTGCACAGAGGGTGAACAGAGAGGACGCTGAATTGGCCTGGGCAGGACTCTACGGGATTCACATATCTCTTTACCAACCACTGGGGAATGAAAGATCTGATCTACAATGGGGGGGGGGGGGTAAGGCTGTCGCAGTCTTTTAATGCAGTTGATTTAATACCACTGCCATTAAACTGCTTTGCTTCATGCGCTTGCTGTCCTGCTCTCCTCACTCAGTCACCTCATTTTAATTTCAGAATAAAATATACAGCACTTCCATTCTCTCTCCAGTCTTTCAACCCGATAATGTTTTCTGCTTTGACTATGAGGGAGAGAACATTGCAATGGCTTAGTTGGAGCAAATAAGGAGGTAGAAATGAGCCTGCTTGCTGAAAGGAGCTGGAAAAGGGTATGGAGCCATTATAAGAAACACCCATTTTGCCCAGGTCCTCCGTGGCTCCAGGTGAGGACCTGCCCTGTGCCAGTCCAGGAGCTCTGCTGCCAACTGTACTGGAAACAGTTCATCTCCAAGCCATGTTCCGTCCTCGGCCTCTCACCACACACATATCTAGTAGTATATTTGTCAAGACAGTGGTTCTCAACTTTTCATAGATCACTCAACGCTTTGAGAGAATCTGGTGAAATCCAAGGACCATCTTCCCAGAAAGTTTCAAAAGCACAAAAACACATATTGATGCAATGGCTGGGAATTCACAGATCCCTAGACGCATACACAGATGCCAAGAGGTGCTGCTGCACAGTCCAGTACTATGGAGCTTCTGTCGTGTGCTGAGCATGAGGAAGGCCCCACCTCAAACTCCTCACCTGAACAGACATCAGGCCTTTCTCCAAAGCTCATCTTTGCTGCATATAAGGCTTTTGTAGCGAGTCCTTGTCCCCAGGTGACCTGTCCAGGAAACTGCTCTTCTTCAGTGCAAACATCACCTCTTGAAAATAAAACATTCTGAACCTTTCACCCCAACTGACCCCTCCCCCCAAAATAGAATAATCATTTCCTTCTTTCTGGCCTACCATATTCTGCAGAAATCGCATATTTATTACATCAGATAGTTAACATGCCTTTTTTCTATTAAACTATAAGCAATCAGAAGGGCATGGGCTGTAACTAAAACATCTCTTTTTCCAGCTTGTAGTAAAGTCCCCATTCTGGAGAAAAATACTCCACTGGGGAAAACAGACTGAAAGCAGAGAATGCTCAACCTGATGGGATGAGTGATTTTAAGATAAATCTTAGCAGAGTGGCAGTAAACTAGACAAAATCGGAGTGGACAGTAAAGAGGACAGGAAGAAATGTGAGCAGGAAACTGTAGCAAATACACTACTTTAGGATTTAGGGTGACAAAAAAGTTAGGCAGGAAGATAGAGGGACCCGGTGTCAACACACATGGGATGAGGTGTAGGGGAACTCTGATTCATCCCACAGAGCTGGAAGTCTCAGACAACTTTTTCCTTTTCACTTAGAAAAGTAACAAATAGTTATTGTAGAAAACAGAGAAAAGATATAAACAAACAAAAAACAAATTTATAACCGCACCATAGAGAGACAACCACTATGACTAACCATTCATCATTATGTTACATGTGAGTGTGATTTTATTTCCCCTTTGTTAAAATTTATTAAGCATTTACTACATAGAGACATTGTTCTGAATATGCTATGTGCAGTATATCATTTAATGCTCACAATTATACTCAATAATTCAAAGAACTGAAATCCATTTTAAAGGAGAGAGACGGGGCAGTGGTGTACGGAGGCTAAGGCAAGAGGATCGCAAGTTGAAGCCCAAGCTGGGCAACTCAGGAACACGTCATTTCATAATGTGATAGACAGATAGACAGATGGATGGATAGATAGATGAGCCAGGGGGTGGAGGTGTAGCTCATTGTGAAGGTCATGTTTTTAAGCCCAGTACAAGGGGGGAAAAAAAGGATACTATGGGAAGTTTGGGAAGGACTATCTAAAACCACACAGCTAATATGTACAGAGCCGAGATTCAACACCAGGTGAATCCAAGTTTTTTGTATTTAAAAACTTCATTACTTTCTTATTTATTCTTACTTGCTTAATTTATAAGTGAATCTATTTTTCTAATTTTCTCAGAAAGATTCCTTTGGAATCTTGATTAGCATTTTAATAATTCTAGAAAAAATGAACACTTTACTATACTGTTTTCCCACACAGATACACAGAAAACCCCTGGTATTTATTTCAGTCTACAGTCTTGGCAAAATCTGTCTTTTTCTTCATTGAAGGCTTTTAAATTTAGGAAGGTGGCATATTCAGTTACACCTTTTGGAAAAATCAATCTGCAACAGCAAGAAGGAAGATGGACTTGTGAAGACCAGATTGGAAGGCTGAAAATATAAACTAAGATGTAGCCACAGTCTAGGGGAGACACAAAAGCCTAGAACCAAGACAGTGACAACTGAGGGAGGGGGCTGACTCAGAAAACACACAGGGCAGAGTTTAAAGGACGTGGTGTCTGGCTGGTGTGAAGCAAGAAGGATGATATAAGGAGAGAGACGATGCAGGACAGTGAGGCTGGCACAGTGGTACTGTTCAGAGAGGGAAAGAAAACAGGAAGGGATGCATTTTCCACGTTGGCAGGGGACAGGGGGAATCACGAACTTTGAATCACCGAACACATTCCACATGCCCACTCTATGCAGGTATGTTGTGAGTGCTGGGGAACAGTGGCAAATTGGGGTCACAGGACAGGCAGACGGGGGGTGGGGTGGGGGGGGTGTGACAGAGTGCATGAGCAAGAAGGCGGGGCAGAGGCAGAGGGCCTGGATCCAGATCTCCAGGATCTGACAAGAACTCATGAACTGCAAGTGGGAATGAGACTGCCCTTGGAAAACATGCACAGCAGAACAAGACAGGAAGTGGACAGAGGTCGGTGCTTGAATTAAAACAGTGTTTCAAGCAGAGCAGGAGCAGAGACAGGAGAGACTAGAGACTTGCAGGGCTAAGGGAAAAGCAGAAAGAATAACAACCCATCTTGAGCCCTGGGTGCCCTTGGACTTCTCAGAAAGAATGATTTTTTTCTTTATAATTCAGAGGTCACTCAGTCGATTTTAAACATTAAACAAAATCACATAAAAAGTTCATGATGAGGGTAAGAATTCACATCTCCTGGCTGCCTCACAGAGCTTTATCCACCAGCCATATGGACCTGATGATTAATATTCAGTAGGAAGTGAATTTATAATCATGTGTCTGCCATTCAAATGTGAAATGTTTTCTGCTCAGTACACCCAATAATACATTAATATATCTCCAGTTTAAAATACATTTATGAATAATTTTATACATTTTATAAATTTCCTGGCAAGAATAATAATAGAACAATCTATTTTCACTGCTACATGAAACAAAAAAAGAGGAATGAATGGTTCAGTTAATCAAGGAATTTAATATACTTTATAATAAATATCAAACAATCATTACTTGGGCTATATAAGGGTGGCTGAGGTCAAATGATGATTATAATAGCAAGAGTTTATGCCCATATTTATTCTCTGTCAGTTACTTACATTTGCATAAGAAGTTTCCTCTATTCATGATTTTTTTCTACCACATTAGAATCCTAGAAATCAAATTTGTTTTTCCTGATTTATATATGGGCAGTAATAAGATTCTGTAATGATTAACAGTAGTAACAATCAAATAAATGGAAAACACTAGGCTTTCTAAGGCTAGACAGACAGGCAGACAGATAGGAAAATAAATTACCTGAAGTGCCTGAGGTGAATGTTTGTTAGAAAGCCAGGAAAGACCAGAATCTGAAATGATTATTGTGTCCGTGTTTGATGGGGCCAGGGGCAGCAAAATTCTGTGAATTCTTCATCTTTTGTCATCTTTGTCCATAGGTATATGCCTGTGTAAGTCCATACACAAGTGCGCACTTAATTTTATGGCATCCTGGTCCTAAGAAGAGATGCCGTAACTTCAAGATTATAGTGGGGAACATGGGGCCCGAAGAAGATGCAACATCTACTGGTCCTGATGGAGTCACAATTTCCCCTCTTAACAACGACTGCCATTAAAATATATGTTTTGGGAACTGTTTTGTTACCATTACAGTCTCTACTAGTGGTGACTCCCAATTCAGGGTGAATAAAAAGGCTGTTTCTTACATGAAACAAAAATTACATTGGGATGATTCTTGTTAAGAAGAAAGTCTTAAGAAACATACGATTCCGCGATAACTCTATCGGAATAAAGGCCAAGGAAGAATGTCCACTATGACCCTCTCCAGCAACATTCCTGCTTTTATTAGATGAAAGAATTCCAAAGCAAGAAGCTGTTGAAATGAGGGATAGTCTTGTCTAAATGTTCAAAGCTGATCAAGATCAAGGGCTGCCAAAAGATTAAAGACTCAGTACCAGGATAGCAAAAAAGGAGAAAGACGGAATAAATTAATAAATGACAGAAAACAAATTGCTATAAAATTAAAAACCCTCTAGTAAACAAAAGTAAAGTTTTATTGAGTTTGATAATCTGGATAGGCAACTATTATGTTAGCTTTATATTTAGCATTTACAATGTAAGAGATTATCTACCCAAGTATATTGTAAGTTTTTAAAAACTAGCTTATTCTCAATTTTAAAATATGGGAGTTCAGGGCCGCAGATTTAGCTCAGTGGTTCCACTGCCTGCCTCACAAGCGCAAGGTCCCAAGTTCGATCCCCAGTACATATATATATATATATATATATATATATATATATTTGAATTTAAATCTTAAATCTTAAACAGTTATTTCAAAATGTGACTATTTTATGGCTTGATATTCAGATAAAATATTTAATAAAACAACAGAATCAAGAAACTTTGCTTTTATGCATTCATATATACTGAGTTCACTTGCTGATAAAAGAACATGGCCATAATGCGTATTTCTACTTCATGTTCAACTGGTAGCTAGGTCTAATTTTCTATATCTGTAATTTGGAAAAATTTCACAATCCATTTAATCATAATTCTATCTAGTAGAAAGTTAAGTCATTTTATAGTCTATCAAAGTGTGATAAACATTTGATTAGCCAAATTTTTTAAATAAACAAAATTACCAAACCAGAACTAGACTGATTATTTTCCAAAAAACATTCTTCAAATATAAGAATAAAGAGTTGATTCTTTAAGTTCTAAGAAGTGCTTGTTAGTAACTAAAAAGCTCAGCAAACTGTTGTAAACCATATGGTCTTTTGGAAGAGAAAACAGTGTAACGGTTAAGGGCATGAACTCTGGAACCAGAAGGCCTGGGTTCAAGTCTCCACTCAGCTTCTTGCTAATTACAGGACATGACCTTGGCAAGTTACTTAGTCTCTGTGCCTCAGTCTTTTCACCTATAAAAATGGGATCATTACAAAGCTATAATGACAAAAAAGTCTGTATACGCTCAGTATGAATGGAATTTTTTCCCCTATATTCTCAACTGAAGTCGGTTGAATCCAAGAATTTTTTTTTTTAAGAGTAGGAAAAATTTATTGAGAGAAAGACAGCTTCCGTCTAAGAGAGACAGAAGGGGGACTGGAAAGTAGATTGGCCCAAATCCAAGAATGTTAAGAACATGCAGATAGGAAGGGCTGACTGCACTGGCTCCCAGGTAATAATCACCAACAACACCTCCATCTCCCCTCACCTCTTACTTTCTGGTCCATCTCCAGGAGGTATGGACAACTGACTTACAAATTTGGGTTTCAGATTTTTGGAGTAACCTTTCCCCTGACCCTCCAAAGACCCTCAAAGTCTTTCTCTACTGCCTTCTCTTGATACCATCCAGCATCTATCAACCTCCTTATTCATAAGTTGGTGAACTTTCTGGAATTATTACATGCAGAGATCTGAAGAGCTTTTACAAATCAAAAGCATAAGGCAAACATTTCCAGTCTCAGGGATTGTTACCTCAGTCTTAGGGGTTATTAATATACAGTCATAGAATCAGCAAGCTAGGAGGAATCTTGACTATAATCTAGTCCAAACTCCACATTATCCAGACAAGGGAATTATGATACTGGTGATCATTCATAACCAAAATAATAACTGGCTCAAAGTAATGTAACACATTCACATACTTCATCAGAACACTATCATTATACACCTTCCCATTTCAAAGCCTTAAATTCTTGTTGTAAAAGGATATTCATTTAATCCAGGTTCTTAAAGATACATGTATCTTCTAACTTGTTATCACATGCAGATATAAGGATAATACCTAAAATTTTTAAATGTTATGCGCCTTCCACGGGCCCTCTATTTCACATTTTATTGTTACTAATGGCATCAACATGCCTCTTGTAAATTATTTAAAACAATGAATAACTGTATATATTTAAGATTTCTGAATTCTACTTTCTCTTCTCTGCAACTGCATCCATGGCAGAGGGCCTGGAGGAGATAAGAAAAACAAACTCTGGACTCCCACTGACTTCAGATGAAAAAGCCTGGTGGGACACATGGGTGGGGAGGAATCATTGAAGCTATGCTTCTCCAAGATGTGCTCTTCTTCTAAAAGATGGGCACATTACCTTAGACTATTTACTACAGGGAACACTTCCAATATTGTATGCTTAATAAACTAAGTCAAAAGTAAATTCGAAAACAAATACATTTTTTTTTTAATTCTGGGGACTCAGCTTCTACGTTTCGTATCTAGATTTAAGTTAGTGGAGTCAGTCTATGGGACCTTCCAGAACCTTTGGGAGCCAAAACTAGCTTATAAAGCTAGTTGTTCAAAGTCCACAGCATCTCTGTGTATCCAGGGAAAAATATCCACTATCATTTTTGTCTTTCTCTGATTATTCTCATTTCCTCCCAGTGACAATGTGGTGTTTATGCAATTAAACAGAAGTAATATAAATAGCTTGAATTATAGAATGCTCTCTGTCCTCCGAAAGGATCTGGACGTTATATCTCACTATAAATAAAGCAAAGAAATTTTTTGATAGAACAAGGAAGGGTGGCCTGTTTAAAAGAAATTAAAGCTTAATGAAAGCGTTATATCATTTTCTATGAAACATGAAAAATTCAGTGGTAGTTTTTCTAAGAAAGGCTCAAATGTTGAGATTCAAATGAGTCATGAACTATGACAACTTCCTATTATGTGAACATTTCCACAAATCCTTAAAACTGCTTTAGGGAAAGATATCTGGATCATAAACTTCCTGAAAATGGCCCCTCAGAGCCAATATTTATACATATATCCACTTAAGTATGCTGATGATTACACCATTATATACAAAATGAAATTAATGAAATTAAATAATGTAAAAATTAAAATAAATGCTACTCCCCACCACCTTCATACCATTAACTCTGAACCTCAAAAAAATGAGAGAAGGGTTTGGTCCAGTGTAAGAGTAAATACTGCTCCAACAATTCTAAGCTCTATGGGCTCTGGATAACAATATTCCTTCACAGCAGTGAAGTATTTAATGAGAACCCTGACTGGGAGCCAAATTTCAGCATGTGTCCCGGCCTAAGAAACAATAATTATATGCCCTTTCTTAGAAACAGTAGCTAATAAAAATAATAGTTTAAAAAAACAATAAGACCCTTTAAAAATGATTAAGCCTCTTTGGAGCTGCAGATATGTTTGTATTTAATTTTCTGGTGACTTTCCTGTAATGTTTGCTTGCATAATTTCTGTAAATCATTTACACCACTACCTGCTATGTTCAGGTCTAAAGGGAGAGATGAGTTCAAACCATCTCATTTAACTTCAAATTTGTGTAAACACAATGCATAGAATCAAGCAGCTAGGTTGTGTGATCATATATTCCAACTGCTAAAATGATTTTTTGCATGTGATCATTTGTGTGCTCAGCCAGGTAAAGCCAACACTATCTTAATTTCAATTACTTATTGGAAAAGAAAAGGTTGGGAAATGCCCTGTGCTCTTTTCCCCAAGTTAAGCCAATGGAAAGTTCTCTTAAACTCTATTTTTCAAGATGACCTTATTCTTTTTTTCCCCCTTTATTGGTACATTTTAGGTGTACAACATAATGACATTCATCATTGGAAATTTGCACCTTTACATAGTCTCTTGGTTCTTATTTTTCCCCCTTCCCCTACCCTCCCTTCAACCCCTCCATCCCTCCATATTTAAAAAGACTTTGTTTCCATTTTTTTCATTTTCTCATATTAATTCCATTCCCTTTCCTTTCCCCTACCCCTCCCACTTCCCACTCCCCTTTGCTCCTTTTCTTACTATTTCACATTATCTATTATACCTTTTAGTCCTTATTTACACTTTCAGTTTCTCACACCAGAGAAACTATTCAGTATTTACACATGTGTCCTGTTTACTTCACTGAAGAGTATCATGTCAATGTGCATCCATTTACCAATAAATGTCTCTAATTTCTCATTTTTGATGGCTGAGTAGTACTCCATTTTATTTTAAAAACCACATTTTCTTGATCCAGTCTCTAGTTGGTGGGCATCTGGGCTGTTTCCAAGTTTTAGCTATTACAAACTGTGTTGCTATGAACATGGGTGCACATATATCACTGTGGTATGATTCTTTTAATTCTTTGGGGAAGATACCCACCTGGGGAATAGCTGGCTCAAATGGGACTTCCAGTCCTAGTTCTCTGAGGTATCTCCATACTGATTTCCACTGTGGTTGCACCAGTCTACACTCCCAGCAGCAGCGGAGCAGGGTTCCTCTTTCCCCACAGCCCCACCAGCATTTGTTATTGGTGGATTTCATGATAGCAGCCATTCTTTCTGGAGTGAGGTGGAATCTCAGTGTTGTTTTCATTTGCATCTCTCAAATGACAAGTGATGTTGAATATTTTTTCGTATGTTTATTTGCCATTTCTACTTCTTTGTGAGAAATGTCTGTTCATTTCAGATGTCCATTTTTGGATTGGGTCTTTAAATTTGGGAGGTCTGATTTTTTTTAAGTCCTTTATAGATTCAAGATAGTAGACCTTTGTCTGAGGGACCACTGGTGAACATTTTTTCCAACATTGTGGGTTGTCTCTTCACTGTGTTGGTGGTTTCTTTTGCTGTGCAGAAGCTTTTTAGTAAGAAGAGATCCCACTTGTTGATTGTTTGTGATAGTTCACGGGCAACTGAGGTTTTGTTCATAAAATCTTTTCCTCCCCCGATGTCTTGAAGAGTTCTACCTAACCTCTGTTCCAGCTGGTTCAGTGTTTCTGTTTTTATATTTAGATCTTTAATCCATTTTGACTTTAGATTAGTGCATGGTGAGAGATATAGGTCTAGTTTTAGTCTTTGGCAAGTTGAAACCCAATTTCTCCAGCACCATTTATTGAAGAGACTATCTTTCCTCCAGTAAGGGTGTTTGGCTCCTTTGTCAAAGATGAGGTGGCTGAGTGTGTCTGGAATTGTTTCTGCATCTTCTAATCTGTTCCACTGGTCTTCAGGTCTGTTTCTTTCCCAGTACCATGCTGTTTTGATGACAGTAGCTTTGTAGTATAGTTTGAAGTTGTGGGTTGTTAATACCCTCTGCCATGTCTCTGTTACCTACAATTGCTTTTGCTATTCTGGGTCTCTTCTTGTTCCAAATGAATTTTTGGGTTGTTTTCTCAAGACCTATGAAGTATGCTGCTGGGATTTCAACTGGGATTGCACTGAATCTATATAGCAATTTTGGAAGTACAGCCATTTTCACTATGTTGATCCTTCCTACCCAAGAGCAAGGGAAGTCTTTCCATTTTCTGATATCCCCTTCAATATCTTTTTTCAAAGTGCTATAATTTTCAGAGAAGAGGTCTTTGATTTCTTTTGTTAGGTTGATTCCTAGGTATTTCAGTTTTTTGGATGCTATTGTGAAAGGAATTGTTTACCCTATTTCTCTCTCAGTGACTCTGTTGTTCATATAGAGGAAAGCTATTGATTTTTGTGTGTTGACCTTGTATCCAGCTACTTTACTGAATTTGGTGATTAAGTCTAGAAGACTTCTGGTAGAGTTCTTGGGGTCTTCTATATAGAGTATCATGTCATCTGCAAATAATGACAATCTGACTTCTTCATTTCCTATCTGTATTCCTTTTATTTCTTTCTCTTGTCTAATTGTCTAACCTTATTCTTTACATTAGTAAAGAAAATAATTTTTAAGAAGCTTAAGCAGCAGTTGAGGGACCATAAAGATAGATTAAATAAACAGAAGTTTAAAAAAACAAATGAATAAGCAAATCCACAAGACAAAGGAAAAAGAAGAGGTGGTATCCAGAGTGTTAATATTGGTCATCAGCATTCTCTCATAGGGTGTAAGAATGGCTTTTCCACTTGTCAAGGGTTCAAGGAAGCTAAGTTTAAAACAGCAAGTTTTACCACAATTGAAGCAACTTCATCATGCATAATAATGGGACTATCCCAGCTATAGTGTAAAACATGACCATTAATTCTTTGAAATTCCTCTCAGCAGATGATGGAGTCTAGATTCAAAGAATTCTTTGAATCTAGGTAGGCTTAGAACAGCCTCATCCAACAGAGGACAATGGAAATGGTGCTGGTAACTTTTTGAAGGCTAAGTTCTAAGAGGCCATGCATCGTCTGTCTTACCCATAAAAACACTAGGCTCTTAGCCCCACGTTGCCATATAATAAATCCCACTACCCTGAGGTTGCCACGCTGGAGAGGCCACACGAAGGTAAACTGATGAAATATCCCTGCCAAGCCCAGCCTTCTAGCCATCCCTGCCAAGGTCCCAGAAGCATGAAGAGTCCGTCCTGAACCGCACCACTCAGCCAGGCCTTGTCGAATTCCTGTTTAAATCATGAGATATAACAAAATAGGTTGTCACCTTAGGTCACCAAGCTCTGGGACAGCTTGTGAAGCAACAGAGTATCCCAGAATTTGGAAGAACTTAAAGATCTGCTAATAAACACTGTTTTTGCAGAAACTGAGCCTCAGACCAGTCAAGGGCCGTGTTCAAAGTCACTAGTTAGGGTTAAAACCAGAACTCAAGTGGCTTGGCTCGTAGCTCTGTTCTTTCAAATAGCCTAGCTTAATTTCATCACCTCTTCACCATTTTAATTTGTTATGCTGTGAATTTAAAAAGTACTAGTGCAGTTCATAGTAGCCTTTTCTCTTTATTTTTGAAAGTCAAGAATAATTATGACATTTTCTTTCTTATGTCTTTATCTTAAACATTTTCTTTGGGTGAAACTGGGGAAGAATTACTATTTGGAAAGCATAGCATAAAATTTCTGGTAAAAATTTACGTTGGTAATGCACACTCACGATAGCCTCAAAAAATACACATTACATTTTACTCCTTCAATTTTTTTTTCCACACGAAACATCTTGAGATAAACATTGGCATTACTTCAGCCTAGTACTTCTGTAGCCAATGTTTCATTCCAACTAGTTAAGACAATCTATGACCTTTTATTTGATCTTGTTTCACAGTTCTTGAGTTTTATTTCTTCAGTTAGCTAAAATACATATTAAAAGGCAACACTAAGGTTCCTATGGTTAGCCCTTTGTGTGAACAGTTTACAGGAAACATTTCATGTACTCTTTTAGCTCCAGAGGAAGCTGACATGGTAGATTAATGACATGCTCGGTAAGATGCTTTCTCATTCGGTATGGTAGTCTTTTGGATACTATATTCATTACAACATTAATTGGGAAAAAGAAGATGACAATTCCAAAGATCAAAAAAAAATAAAAATAAAAATAAAAATAGTTCTGACTGCTGTTTAAAAAGGAAAAGTACTAGAGATAATGAGATGGGAGAGAAAGCTCCAATACTCTCTCTAAGAAGAACTTTTTTTTTTGTATTAAATTCTTTTATTGGTACATTGTAGGTATACAACACAATTACATTTCTCATTGGGAATTGTACCTTGACATGATGCATCTTGGTTCTTATTTTTTCCCCATTCCTAGCCCTCCCTTCACCCCCTCCACCCTTCCCTATTTACAAA
>NW_004624816.1:7055423-7091581 GCF_000247695.1 Heterocephalus glaber
CATGAAAACATGTTCAACATCACTGGTCATTCGAGAGATGCAAATGAAAACAACGCTGAGATTCCACTTCACTCCAGAAAGAATGGCTGCTATCGTGAAATCAACCAAGAACAAATGCTGGTGGGGCTGTGGGGAAAGAGGAACCCTGCTCCACTGCTGCTGGGAGTGTAGACTGGTAAGAAGAACTTTTTAATTCTTCCCTCGGTTGCTTCAAATATCTTGTATCTGGCCCAGCTACACTGGGCTGTGGGAGATATTTGCTTCGGCTGCAGTCAGCTTGGATGAGGACCTACCCAGGATGACTCTATCCTGCAGCTTTCCTGGAAGCAGCTGCCTTCCTCAGTTAGGGCTGTGAGGGACCCCTCCCCTACCCAAGACCAAACAGAAAGCCCGACACTGCACATGCATGCCCACTTTTTCTGCTTCATAAGTGACCTCCCCGTGTATTGGGCATATCAGCCCACACAAAGCCTCTTCCAGGTAGCATATTTTGATCCATTTGTGATTTCTATCCTGAGTCAAGCATGCTAAGCTGGTACGCTACAAGATGGTAACACCAACAGCCACTGGCACTAAAAGCAGCCAGCAGCCAGGACTTGTAACACCGAAGATGGCTTTCAGCAGAGAACAGTGGAGAATAATGGAGAATGGATGGCAGCCTCCGTCTCCAGTGGCTGTAAGTTTCCAAGGCTTACTGGTAGCTTCTGGTTCTAAGCAGCAAGGAGGGACACAAACAGTAAGAGAGCTGAGAGCCACTGGCATTCAGTGCTCAGAACTGTTAACACTTAAGAGTTACACTTCACCAATTCCTAATTTCTATACAGATTTAGCAAGAATGCTCAGCTAACTAGTAACAGCTTGCAAGCAGCTTAAGACCTACCCAATGTCTGATTTCTATCATATATGCAGCAAAGAATCCATGCTAGACAGTGACAATAATATATTGGCCTGGCAGGCGACTAGTGAGTTGTACATGATGAGGGGTCACAGGCCTGGCTGAATGATCCAGAGAATGAAGCGTCTTTAACATTTTCATCCAAAAGGAATTCTCTAGATATACATGAAAATATTATCAAGATTTTTGAAAAATCAAGTTTCTTATCTGATGGACAGTCTCTTTTTCTATTATTAAAACTAACTCCTCCAAATCCTATGCTAAAATGCCTTAAAATGGGAACATCTTACATTTACATATTACATCTTAACATCTTACAATGACTTCCTTAGTCCTCAGTGGGACACACTGATTTTCAAATGCATGACGCCATGTTCAAAATCAAGAGTTTTATTACACTGAGAAGGGACTTGTGAATCTGAAAACCTCCATAAATTTTCAGAGTACTTAATAAACCAAACTTCAAAAGGCACACTGTAATCCAAAGGAATAAATATCTCAGAAGAATTATTCAAAATGAGATGGTAATTACAGCTCAAAAAGTATTTATGAATATTTCATAAACATAATACAATGAGCTAAATGCCCTGTGTAACACACTATTTCTTAGATAGTAGTTATTAATCATGCATGTTGGGATTCCTCTTCTTTGATATGGAAACAGCAATTTCAGTTTAAACTAAGTTATTGTATTTACATTCCAGATCCTGGACGTTACAATAGCTGAGGAAATCTACACAGCTTGCAATTCCAAACTTTCAAAGAAGTTTAACATCTACTCTATCATCTCAACTCACTGGTGCCTCTGGTAGATAACAATGATGATTTTTAGACACCTTGAGAGCTAGAAAGTCTGAGTGACACGCTCAACCCCTGGAATACAATCCTGATTCGGGATTACAGCTTGCATTTCTGCATCCCATTTGCCCTGAGGAAGAAAAATATTATAAGTGGCAGCCTTACTTGTGGCTTAACACTGGCCAAATGGGCCTGGCTCAGACATCCCTGAATTGGAGTGACATTTGATCAATGGAGACTCACAACTCCATGCAGTGGCACAACCCTGTGACTTGAAAATTACTGTTCCACCGTCTTTCTCTATAGTCTTTCAAGGTCACTTAACTCCACATTTCTGTTTTTGTTTCTCTAAAGAGTTTACTTTTCATTTTTGCAGATTTTCTTTACTACCACATCTATACTCCCTATAAATAAAGAAGAAATTTCAGTTATACGACTTGGCAGGTTTCTTCACTAAGAAGCAGGCGAGTGTAACGATGAAGTACAGGATAACTTTGCACTTTGGTTTCCTCATCTATTAAATGGACGCCCTTGTGAGACACAAGTGCCTGGTTGTGAGGTGTGATAGCTAAACAAGATACCACAATTCTACATGCAAAAAAAGTAACTTTATAGCAGTATTTATCAAATTTTTAGGGCCAGGGATGTAGCTCAGTGGCACCATGCCTGCCTGGCAAGTGCAAGGTCCTGAAATCGATCCCTGGTACCAAGAAAAATAAGTGATAAATTCAAGAGCAAGACATAAAACAGTATTTGTTCTCAGTTTTTCCTTCTATTAACACACTGTTATATCCAACTGGTCTTCTACCTAGAGAGGTAATAGCAGGGTTTTCAAATGAATAGAACAGAATTAATGGAAATGGGATGATATAAACTAAGAAGTAAAAAAGCCTCAATATATTAGCTAATCAAAAATTAATATCATTTTTATTTGTTTTATGGTTGTATCCACAACTAGATGCTATGAATTAAATTGTGTCTCCTCCCAAATTTATATCTTGAGGCCCTAATCCTAGTCTGATGGGATTTGGTTGGGACCTTTAGGAGGTAATTAGGATTAGATGTGGTCATGAGGATGAAGTTCTCATAACAGGATTAAAGATCTTATAAGAGATAGGAGTAGCCACCTGCAAGCAAGATGACTGAGAGCCCTCACCAGAAACTGACCGAGCTAGAATCCTAAATTTACCTTCCTAGCCCCAAGCATGGTGAGAACAAAAATTTCCTTTTTGTAAAATCACCCATTTTGTTATGGGCACAAACAGACTAAAATGCCAGAGTATCTGAGCAGGAACCACCTTAATGATGGAGTCTGCCTTAGTTACTTTCCTGTCACTATGACAAAATACCAAACATCCACAACTTAGAAGAAAGGTTTATTTTGATTCATGCTTCCAGTCCACCGTCAGCTGGCTCCAAGGCAGGAACAGGATGACAAACGGGCACAGCAGAGGAAAAGGTGCTCAACCCATGGCAGTCAGGAAGCTGAGAGAGAAGGGGGGTGCTTGAGACAAGAATATACCCTTCCAGATTGTGCCCCCATTAACACACCTCCAATCAGACCCCGCCTCCTAACAACACACTCAACTACTGAACTCATCAATGAATGAATCCACCCCCATGATCCGATCACCTTCCACACATGAGAATCTGAGGGGACATTGTAGATCTAAGCCATAACAGAGCCAACCATTTACTTGCTAAGGGACTTTAGGTAAATTACTTAACTTTTCCGAGTCTGGATTTCATCATCCATAAAATGGGTATTATAACAGCACCTACTTAACAGCATTATTATGGCTATTAAATGTGTTAATATACAGGAAACATAATTATGTCTGGAATTTGATGTACATTGCTCTTTTTACATACTTTCTTAGTTTTTAACATTACTGGGCATAAAGAAGACACTTTTCTCACGGATTGATGGATTTCATTACGAAGTAGGGTAATAGGCCCATGTGAAGTCGTGTGGTTTACCCTTTTTTGAAGTATAGCCATAATAAAACAATCAAACCAATTACTGCCTTATTTATTTTTAAACATTCTCAGGGAAAGAGTCTATATTTGGACTTCATTAAGTGTTTAACAATCTATAACCATTAGATTGATTATAAGAACAAACACCCTAATAAATCCAACAGGATTCTGTCTATATCCCTTGCCACATCTGGTCATCTGCATTACTGAAGGCTACCGGCCAGCTTTCTCTCTCAAAATCCAACATGTTCAGAGCCACTACTCTCTTCACAGTTTATTAAGGTTTATTTTGACGGGAATTCTCAAATATAGCACTCTATTGACCGAGGTTAAAAAAATTCTGAGGAACTCAAAAAGGATTACACTGGGAAGTGCAAGAAAACCAAAAACCACAAAATAAACTTTCACTGGGTTTCAGTCTTTATTCCTTGACTCCAAAAAATGTTGATGAATGATTCTGATTGGTCCTATTTATCATAGCAAGTAAAAGAATATATTCATTTTTATTCATTATTATTATAATATTATGAAAAGTAAGCCCTAGTATAAACTGAATTAGCTCACCAGAGGAATAAAATCAATTAAAGACGTACTGTGTACTTACACTCAGAGAGACTTAGAAATTCAGTGCTTAAAGCTAACTTCCCTCTTGGTATTTTCAGAACCTAATTCAGTAACACAAGGAATGCTTATTAGTAACATTAATGTACCATATGCTATCTCGGCGAACTTAATAATCTTGGTTTTTCTGACTAAAATGTCAATCTAACTTCCGGAATCCTACCCAAGAGAATCTATCAAAATTATAATTAACAGATTCATTCTATAGGAACAGTAATTAGCCATGGGCCTGTTCATGAATGCCTGTAATTGAGTTGTTTTACATATTACAACAATTTTATTTGAAATCATAAGATTTGTATCATTTGGCTAATATGAACAGCAACTGGCACCAGGCTCTGTACCAAGTCATTTAAGTACATCATTTCATTTTATCTTTACAATGGGGGCAGGGGGCCTCAGGAAGATCCCACAACTTAAAGTTGTATAATCAAGAAGTAAAAGTCGTGATTCTAATTCAGGCATTCTAATGTCAGAAAAAACCTTTTAATGAGCCTTTTCTACTGCTTTATACTGGACAGAAATTTGAAAAACATATGCCAGTAAAACAACAAAAAAGTACGTTAGGACAAGTAAATTTATTTTTTATAAGAGAGCCCACACTACCACCAATTCAAGGAGGAAAGAAGGACTTTATTGAGGGTCAAAAATGAGTTTTAACTTTTTGTTTTTGTAAGACAAATCAACAGAAAATATCTTATGCCTCCAGTTTTTATATTAAGAAATATAAACTATCATATTTAAAGTTACATTTCAGCATGCTGAACTGGCAAGTGATTTCATGTAAACGTAGTACTTAAGAAATAATGCGAAAATTCAAAAGAAATATACACATCCCTCATTTTCACTTATATAGTATAAGTAACCCCAATACTAGCAAGGGCTGGCGACCAACACACCCAACATACTAGATAACTCCTTTCCACAGAGGTAGTCTTGGAACAGGGCAAATAATCTCATCAGCACCATTTGCTGGAATTTCTAGAGAAAAACTCCACAACTCTTGCTTGCTGCAGATGATGTGGTGAAGGGGATAACAACTGGGAAAACTAGCATAGCTGATCTTCTCCTAGGGGAAAGTGGGAGCTACTGGAGTCCCTTCCATGAACACGGACTGCGAGGCTGGCTCTGAGGTAGAACTATCTCTCCCTTTAGAAACTGCACTCACAACTTCTGTAATTGCTCAGGCCATTTGATTTGGTCTTTCCATCCCCTATGACCAAAGATTCTTAAGTAAAACAGAAAGCTAAAGTCAAAAAATGAAAGAAACAACATTCTCCACTCCTCCTGTCTCCCTCTAACTCAACTACCTAAAGGAATCCCCTGCAGTTCAGATTTTAAAGGCAGCAGACCTTATGAACGGAGAGTGTGGGAGAGGATAATGACAGCAGAGGAAAACTGAAATTTCTAGTTCCAAAAAACAGCAGAGTTGGTTAACAATTTCACTTGTAGCACTGTGTAGTTGACAGAGCTTAACTCACAAGATCTACAGTACACTTTTCTCAGTTTTAAAGAACTGCAGAGTCAGTTTTGGGTCAAGGACCCCAGAATCCAATAAAAGCTATGGTTCCATTCACTAGGGACCAGCATGAACGCAAATAAACACATTTCTCATACATCTCATACATCATACGAATCTCTTATTTAGGAGATTCGAGAATGTCCCTTCTTGAAACCTACCCAAGTAAATCCACAGATCCCAAGTTAACAACTCCTATGTAATATCTGTGCTGGGGTAATAAAAAAACAGAAATGTAAGAACCAACATCTTCCTGATCAGTATTTCAAAAAGGTTACCCATTCTCCCTGAAACTTCCATGAATCTCTGCTAAGATCCTAGGAGATACTTTCCTTTAAAAAGGATGCCTGAGTTCCAAGCTGTGAAGGCTTCCATTCATCTTCTATAGACTCCAATAAAAACAAAGCACCATGGACCAGGGATTTAGCTCAGTGGATTCGCCACCTGCTGCACAAGTGCAAGGACCCGAGCTCGATCTCCGGTACCAAACAAAACAAAACAAAACAAAAATAAAGAAAATAAAAATAAAATAAAGCACCAGTCATGAACATAAGAACATGAATAGAATCTTTTACTATTCTGTCATCAAAAGTCAAATATGATTTGATATTATCACTATAATTCCCTGTCCAATCATTTTTAAGTTATTAGGAAACCTGTATATATCATTTATATCTGAATACATGAAGTATTTTAATTATATAAAGCACAGGGCAAATGACTGCTAGTATAATTTCCCTTTACAGACTGTTTCCATCAGAAAATGGCTTCGATTTAAGTTATTTTCTCCATATTGCACAGTTCCAGGAGATAACGATATAAATGAGAAGACAATCTGTGACTATGAAGTCTGAATCTCTTCCACTAATAAAACTAAAAGATATATTTATAAACATCTCTAGTAAGACCAAAAATCAGGTGAATTCAATCACTGCCTCACATATTAAGTAACTAATACAATCTATGTAGAAAAAGTGGATGCTTTATTCCACGATGCCATGGTTGGACGAGACCATGCAACGGAGCTTTACAAGTTCAGAAAACACGGCCATTATGACTCCTATGTATAATAAATTCATTTAGACTTCTAAAAGCTACAAAGCAATTATAATCACAATTATTTTATTCTCCAAATCATCTTTCATTACTTGTGAACAAAGTAACAAACTAACATGGTATACAGCAGAAACTGCAGATGACAGGTTTTCCACATAATCCTAAAACGTCGGTTGACACAAAGTCAGCCCTCTGTATCTCTAGATTCTGCATCCACAGATTCAATCAACCTTAGATTAAAAAAAGAAAAAGTGGGGGGAAAAAGCTGCATCTGTACTGAACAGACTGTTTTTCTTGTCATTATTCGCTAAACAATGCAAAAGAATAACTATTTACATAGTAGTTACATTGCATTTGGTATTACAAATGATCTAGAGATGAAGCATAAGGGAGGATGTCCACTATATGCAAAGCATTTTGCCTGAGCACTCATCACATAGAGCTAATTTCCTCTCTGAAAGCAGATAAGCTCCCTCTCACCTTGCTGGAGACCTTCTTTCCCTTCCCAACATATTCAGCCTGGCCCAGTTAAGTGTTTACTGTCAGGCCTAGATTCCCACCATGCCCAGGAGGTAGTTTTCCCACACTCCACTAAACACTGGATCTTCTTTAAAGTCCCAGGCCAAAGTTGAGCCTCCCATCTCTTCTAGCCAGAAGCTGCAGCCCACTCTTACTCACTACCTCACTTGCAGGAGCCAGCATTATGACTAAGGAAGTAGGGAAAATAAATATGACCCTGTGGGCACAATTTAGAGCCCAGGACTTGAGGCCACCAGTACAACAGCTACAAAACGGAACAGAAGTACAGCTCACATCATTCATCTACAGACACAGACAGGAGGTCACTGTCAGAGTCTACCACAAGGAGGAGGCGGGAAGCACAGCCGTGGATTAGGACTTTATTTCCAGGCAAGGAGGTAATTAAGAAACATTAACAACAGCAAGGAAAACCAAAGAGACTGGCATCCTCAAGTGGAGGGGAGAAAGGGTAAGACAAACTACCAGTACTGAAACACAAGGTTAATACTGAACTGAGAGTAAATGCTGAATTCTTTACTCCTCCCGGCCTGTTGTTGGAAGGAGTTCCAGAGACAGGGCGTGACTCTGCACTAGGAAGTAGGAACCAGAGCCCAGGCTTGGTGTGGGGGCTGTCAGTGACACTAGATAGATCCAGGCAGAGTTAGTCCAGGCAGCAAGGATGACTAATACGGAAAGCCGACTCAAGAAATCATGAGTCATCTTTAAGAGAAACCAACATCAGGGTCAGTAACTTCTCAGGCAAATGGAAACAAATGCACTTGGACAAATATTTTGGAATCTAGTATCTAAGGCCGAAGCTGAATAGCTCCTTCATTTTGCATAGATCATTCTTATTTTTCTTGCCTCAGACATATTCTGTTACCAAATGAGGCTAATAATAGCTGTTTAAAATATTTTTACCAGAAAAACATCAATAAGAGCTGACCTTTTGAAAAAAATAAAATGATTATACCTGATGTCCTTCTGCCAAAGGGCCTGCAGCAGCCTCCCTCCAGGGTCATTCTCCACAATAAACGAGCCAGTGCAAAAATATCAGAATAAACAAGTACTTTGGTGTCTCCATCTCGGCAAAACAATTAAAACCTGAATTCTTCCAGAATAAGACATGAGTTCATTTTCCTCACACATTCCTTTCCAACTTAAAACATTTGTTAATTTCCTGTTATACAAAAGGCATTGTGTGAACTGATAAAGAGATTGCAAAAATAACAGACCAAAAAAAACACTTGACTTTAAAAACAGAAATAAAATGTTAAGTGTTTTTAATCTGCTACCTTACCAAAAAATGTAATACTTTAAGATTTAATTCAAAATACACTTTCCAGATATCCCTACGGTTCAAATATACTTAACTATTCCTGATACCCATAACATGTATAGATGGACCTCCAAAAATACACTGCTAAGTGAAAGAAAGCCAGGAGACTTCAGGCTTCATAATTCCATTTATATGACGTTTAAGAGAGGGCAAGATCAGTTTACAGTTAAAGTTATCAAAGTGCTCCCCTGGACTGAGGGAAGAGAAGTTGGCCCGAAGGGGAACAAGGTTGTTGAAAATGCTGTTTGCCTTGTTTTAGCTATATATCTGTCCTAACTTACCAAACTCAACAGTTAACAGTGCATTTTACTGGATATAAAACAGACTTTTAACATGTTAACAAAACTGAACTAAATAAACTGGACTAAATAAACATTACGAATAGAGGGTTCAGACAAAAGCACAGTAAAAGAGAATGGCAGCATCTCTTACAATTGACCTTAATGGCATTTATAAAGAAAAGGTTCTGAGTTTGGAAGGAATAATATGCAATAGATAGAAAAACAAATTGAATTACATAGTCATATTTCCTGATAGATGTCAGTCATGTGTGAAAACATCCTAACAGAAAAATAAGATTTGTGTATAGCAAATGAAATCAGAATTTGCATCCATTCCCTTATGCTCTGTGAACAGAAAACAAACTTTGATTTGGATCTTCCATATCACTCTATTACCAGGGTGCCTTGGCCAGTCATGGGGAAGGAATTCTACAAAGGAACTTTCTGGAATTAGGATTTCTCAAGGGGAAATACTACCTTGAGAAGAGCATGTTGGAGTCACCAATAAGGTGACAGGAATTCATTCACACCTCCCCCACCCCACGCCCCCACCAACCCTCACCCCTCAGCTTGGTTGTGACTCTCAAACAAAGTCAGTCACTTTTCCTCCAGACAGGAGTGAGTCACACCCCTTAGCAAGGGCAAGGGACTAGGAATCAAGCTCCCAGCTTGCTGACTCTTGGAGGTCTGGAGAGGAAAAGACAGTGCAGGGAACAGCTGTACCTGCTCCATCTCTTTCTCCTCCTTTGTTAACTTAGAAACTACACAGAATTGCTCAGATCAAAACTCCCAGCACCCTCTCCTTTCACTTGAGAGAGACAAAACTGGACTACTACATGAAGAAGGAGGGAACTTAAAGGACAAGTTTTGTTGTTTTCCAACCCAATGCTAGTACCATAGCCAATCTACTAAGAAACAAAGGGGCCTGGGACCACAAGCAACAGCACTACTTAAAGGTGCATTAACAGCATGGAGCTCAATATAAACAGTCTTCACGTGGTGAATTCCCCCAGTACAAATGGATCATGAGCCTGAAGCATATGTGATGCTTTACACATTCACCTAATGCACATCTTGAGCCCTCTCACAGTGATGCTTTTTAAAGAGATGATAATCTAAGACCGTGTTATTTTTAGAATTATGAAAATAACAGCTGCCCTTGTCAGCCATTCCCAGTGAGGGCCCGTGCCTTCCAACAGCTCTGAGAATTCTGCTCTTGGCTCTATTGTCCTGGTTCAGTCTCTGTTTTCACAATCTTTAAACATAATTTGCTAGTATTCTGTTGAAATGTTTGTCTTCTCTGCCAGCCTGCCTATTCTTTGAGGGCACGAGCCATTTCTGTCATATTTGTTGTTCAATTCCTAGTGCCTAGCACAATGCCTAGCATACAAAAGGCACTGAATAGAAACGAGATAAATGAACAGAATTCTGTGTCCACTTTCATTTTTACTTTATATAACTCTTAATCGTGATTGTCAACTTGACTAGATTAAGAGATGTCTAGAAGATCAGTGAAGTGTACCTCTGGGTGTGTCTTTGGTGGGTTTCCAGAGATCAATGATACGTACATCAGCAAACTAATGAGGGAAGACCTACCGTGACTGAGAGTGGCAACACGCAACAGGCTTGCAGCCCAGACAGAATGAAAGGGGAAGAAGGAAGAAATAAGGCTGCGCTCCTTTAAAAAAAAAAGCTCCATTCTGCTTGCGCAGGTATATCTTTTGCTACTGCCATCACCTGTGGACGTGTGACTCCAGTTTCTTCAGCCTTTCAAAGAGGACTTACACAGCAACCTTCTAGAGACCTTCCAGGCCTTCAGTCTCGGACTGGTGCTGCATCCTTGATCCCTCTTCTTCTGCACCTTACAGCATCTAGGACACTGAACAGCTGCTCAATCCTCTGGCTCTCCAGTGCACAGTCACCATAGCCTCTCCTGCCTCTGACCCTGCAAGCCTACATAAATCCCCTTGCATAATTTCATATATGCATAGACAGACAGACAGACAGATATAACAATACAGTACACCAATGCTCTGAGCTAAAATCTTTATACAAGGGACTTTTTTCCCTTGGTTTTTTGAAACAGGGACTCACTATGTAGTTCAAGCTGGCCTTGAACTCACTATGCAGCCCAGGCTGGCCTTGAACTCACAGAGATCCTCCTGCCTCTGCCTCCCAAGTGCTGGGATTACAGGTGTGTGCCACCCCTCCTGGCAGTGCAAGTGATTTTTTTAAAAAGCAGTGGGTATGATTTATGAAAGCTATTCAGTGCTAGCAATCCATAGTCAGCTTGTAGAAGGTTTGTGTTTTGCTTTTTTTTTCCAGCCAAATAAGTCAAAATTGTGACTGAACTCTTCCAAATAAGTATCTTGAGGTATCAAACAAACCACTGGCCACAGTTTAGGCAACTGTAACTCTCAGGAAAACCATGATTATCCTATTGCTAAAAAGCTGTTTGTCATGTTTGCTTACCCTCAGAGCAAGGAAAGGCTCGTTTGGAAATGTTCACATCTCCTCTGTGATTTGCAGGCTCCAAGGAGCCCATTGGAGAATCATACGCAGTGTGGACTAAATACTGACTAAATGGAGGCAGCAAGCATGAGATAGCCCAGCAATCACCAAAACAGCACAGAGGTGGAAGTCCAGTAGACAACAAGAATTGCAATTCTAAGTACTGTAACTAAAAGATGGAATTTTGGCTTTCACTGAGAAAGTCACCTCCATGAGAAGCTTAAATATAAAGCAAATATCTTAAACACTACTTTATTTGGGAATGAAAATAGCCTTTCTCCTCCTTCTCTGCTCTTGCTCACTCACTCAAATGGAATGGAATGTCTGAACTTTTCTCAGGCCTGATGTTACTGAAAGGCCAGTCAGTGTCTAAGCTGTAGCAAGTGGACATACACAGAAGGCCCCCACACCTTTCCAATATACAAAGCGAGAGGCATTATTGCAAATACCTGTTTTGCAAATTAGGTAGAGAGCATTTCATTTTTATGTCATTAGATTCAAAACAATTCAGTGAGGGTAATAACTGCTTTATGTGTTCTTGTCTTCAGTTTTACCATTTTACCCTGTATCATATCCACAGGTTTTATTTAACCTCCAACTTTTGCACAATACTCAAAGAACAGAAAATTTTAGTCTCATGGGAAAACTAAACATGCTGGAATTTTGCCTTTTAAATTAATACACTATTAGAATAAGTAAAAACTGTATGTCTGTATTAAAACTTCATACGATCAATATCAAGAATACTGTTACTTAGACCTTAATACAAGATAATTTGAAATCCTAAATTTGTGAAAGAAATGATCTTTTTACTACACAATTTCTTTAGTAAAAAGGCTGTCAAAGTGTCCCCAATAGTCCATTAAAAACTTTTGACTATATTCTGCTACCTTACTAAAATTATATATTCAAAGTGATACAATTCTATTATGAAATGCACCTACTAGAAAATTGTATTCGATTTAAATTACCCCTGTCACTTGCACTCTATTATTGAGTCATCAACTATGGGACAGAAGCATCCCTCATATATTGTATATATTAAAAAACTTTATAATCCTGTAACATATTGCCTCCTATATATCATTATTCCTACTACATTTTTCTGAGATGGAAGCCAAGGCTCCAAAGTTATAGGAACATGCCTGAGGTGTGATCACTATCCAAAGGCCCATTTCTCCCATCACACCTAAGAGTTTGTCTGCAATCACTCTCTCACCCAAATGCTCTGTGCTTTGTGCTCTCCAAACATTTAATGATGACCTTCTATAGGTGAGGCACAGTATGAAATGAAGACAAAAAGTGACAATGACCTGCAGAAGTAGAAGGTACAGCTTTGAGAGAAAGGGGGATAAAAATGAGTCTGGGCTAAGACAGAAGTAAAAACAGGTACACACAATATGAATCACATCATGATTATGGAGAATAGGAGTTTTGCATGGCATTCCTCTACTACAACCCCACTAGGAAACAGATTCTCACATTCGCTCTATTCAGAGGCGAGAACAGCCAGGTTAACCAGCAAAGTCATGCAACCTGTGAGCGACTGCATCTGAACAGTGATGGGTCTGCAGCTCTATGCGGAACCAGGCCGGTCCATCTGATAAGAACATCTGGACAGAATTGGGACAAAGGACCCTTAGGAGAACAGTGATCAACTGAAGAACGAGACAAGGAACTGCACGGAATAAAGGAAAAGACCACTTGGCAGCATCGTGGTCCACTTTGTCCTCACCACAGACACCCACGTGTCACAGGACACAGTACACACCCTTGGCCAAATAAAGGTGAGGCTATCTATGTCTGTAACAGATGGCAAGAGTCATCTTTCGACATGGGGAACAGTCATTCTTTTAATCACTGCAATAAACACCTGTAACATAACTCCGGTTTTCATCAAATCCACACCTGGAGAAAAGATCACCTTTGCTTGATCTCTAATACCTACACTTCACAAGGAGGTTCCAGGGGTGAAGAGGGTGCACATCCTCTAGCAGGTGTCCTGCTCACACCTCCTCCCCTCCAGATCTGAGCTACATGGATTCTCCAGGCATCCCCTCCGCCCTCGGGGATGGTGCAGAGATAAAAGAATGACTGAGAAGGTCCTCAGAGACTCAGACCAGCTCCAATTCCAGAAGACAATTAAGACAGAGCTGAAACTGACAGTGTCTTCATACACGTGGTAGAGAAGTAGGAAGGTGGAGACAAGTGGAAAGAATGAGAGCTAAACAGGTTTTAAATATCAGGCCAACCAGCCAGCCTCTGGCGCACGGCCTGACTGCCCTGCTGTCATTGAACAGTGAACCCCGATTCTTCCACTCTGTCACAGTGGAATCATGCAGAATCTCACCACTGAGAATTTCACCATTAAGCCAGGCATGGTGGTACACGCCTATAATCCTAGCACTCAGGAGGCTGAGGCAGAATGATTTCAGTGAGTTCGAGGCCAACCTGGGCTGCATAGTGAGGTCAAAGCCAGCCTGAGCTATAGAGCGAGACCCTGCCTCAAAAAAAAAAAAAAAAAAAGAATTTCACCATTCATCTTTCCTTTGGTCTGTTATATTCTACAGGCTCAATCTGTAATAAAGGCTACTCATTTACTTCAATGTCTCCTTCCTTGCTTGCTATGCACACAATTACACGATGATACACAACAGCACGTACACTTTGGTTGGCACTGGCAGACAGTACCCGGGAGAATGGGACAGGCCTCGAGGGACTACATCCATGAGCCATTATGAGGCGCCTACTATGTGTCAGCCCCTAGGGCTTTTGATAAGATCTCTCAAAAAACATTATTTCTGCAATGTTTCCTGGAATTTGGAGAACACTGTCAACCTGTCTGAAGAACTGTGAGAATACAGGGAGAAACACATACACATACACGCTCTAACTATCTCTTAGCAGAGCCCACGTGCTATCATTCAGCTCCTTTATCTTTACACACATCTGCAGCACAGCCCCTGTCAGGACTGTCCTCAACCTGGCGCTAAGCAGTTTCAGGATGTACACAGTGATAGAGAGCAACAGAAAACAGCCGCATTCTAGGGGAAAGGACTTCGTGATACTGACACAAAAGGTCAAGAATATCAGTTCCCAAGACTGCTATTTTCTTTTTAAGGATTTATATGATGATGGTGGTATTGTCACTGCCACGCATACATGTCTGAGTGAAAGCGCCTCCTTCCCACCTGTACACACCCACCCCACCTACTCCCAGCAACCACTCAGGGCTGAACAGGCTCCCAAAAGCCCGGACTCTGGCCCCAGGCGACGGGCTCAAGGTGGATAACACAAAGTGCTGGCTGCCCACAAACACAACTCCTCAGACTGTGAGACTTTCCTTTTGCACTCTTAGCACTCCACACCAAGAGCAGATAATTACCTTTATCAACTTTCTCATTTTCTTTTTTTGGGGCTGTGTGTGGGGGAGATACGGTGGCATGCAGGTGGGGCTCTTTAGGGATTACTTTTCTTACCAAGAAACCAAGACGCTCTTGTTAAAATCTACTTTTCTTTCTTCCCAAACAGCTCCTAAGATCAGTAACTTATACCTGGTTTCTTTACAATTTGTATCACTTAGAAAATGATGATTTTTGGTATTTTGTTTCCTGAGGTTTTTTTTCCAGAAAAAGTACCTTGTGTTCTACAATGGAAACATTCGGGACCTGTTTAGAAATAGAAGGAAATAAAATGAAAAAGTGAATGCAATTATTTCAAATCATTACAGAAATAACTTTAAAGATACAGTGTTTAAAACAAAACACTTATATACAGGAAAAAAGTAGTATTTTTGTTTAGAATAATTTTTCATGAAAACAGCACAAATTAGAAAACAAAATACTTAAGATTCTATATGACGCCACAAGAAAAACTTAGCCATCATTTCGTCTGCCAAAGCCAAAGATTATCTTTCGAACATCTAGCTAGAATGTCTGGAGAAATAATAAAAATTCAATTTTGTAAACAGTAGAGTTTCTATAAACAAGACTTACTGTACATTGTAAAAGAACATTTATTTACATATCTTTGACCTAGGGCTAAACTTCTGCCAAAGTTAAAATATTATAGAAAAGAGAATTTTAAAGACCAATATCCTTTATTGTTTCCAATTTCAAGTATTTGTTATTTTAAAATACTGTTGGAAATGGTAGTTTCAATGTTCTAGAATGAAAGCATTAAATATAAAAGCAACATCTGGACTTCACAAAAGAATATATTTTCTTGCTCGTATTTTTGGCTGCTGAATAACTTAACTGCAGCAAGATCTGTCAATTAGTATTCAGATTTGTAACAATGGCAGTAATAAACTGGCAGAAAAAGTTGCCTATTAACCCTTCAACTTGTCTTCTACACAAACATTCCCTCTGATATGTTTTGGCTGCATGGTATCTGAATTACTCTTTGGTCCATGTCCAAAATATTCTATTGTTGCCATATTTATCCTGTACTGTATTCTTCAAACTGGCTGCTTCTTGGAATGGATGCTAACTGATTCTAGTCCTGGTACTAAAAAAAAAAAAAAGACTAAAGTAAAACCAAAAATAATGTTAATAATAACAATGGGGTAGGGATATACTTCAGCGGTAGTTTGCCTAGCGCTACAAAAAAAGAAATAATAATAAGGGCCAAGGGATTTAGCTCAGTGGTGCCAAGCCTGTCTGGCAAGTGCAAGGTCCTGAGTTCGATCCCCAGTACCAAAATAATAATAATGATGATGATAATAAATAAAAAGTAATAATGACACAGAAATCATTTATTACACTAAATTCCCAAAAATCTCCTTTTATAAGATTTACAAATCAGTCCAGCAGTACATCTCCTTGGTTGCAGGAAACTGGAAATATTTTTTGTTCTAAAATAGCCATTTTTGCACAGATCCATCCCTGAATGCATTGTATCTAAAGAGGATCAGGCAGCTTAAATCATACAGCATGTAAAACTTCCATGAAAATCTACCAGTCCCACAATAAATGTTTCCTCTGCATCCACTATATGAAAAGCATGATAATCCTACCATGACATAAAGATGAGAAAGACAGAGCATCTCCCTTCAAGATTATATTTTCTTGTAGACTCTGTACATCAGAACACAAACAGATAAGTGTAACGGGAGAAAACGTAAAGTACTAGAGTGAAAACTTTTATTAAAATGTAATAATTTTAATATAGCCTGTCACAAATACCAGTTTAAAAGTTCAATACCATCCTTTAACTTAAGGCTATGTGGTAGGATTCTTAATAATACTTTATTATCTCCCCTCATGAACGTCAAAATTAAAATCATGTCTCTAATGGAAAGCTCCACAGGAGCTTTCCATCTAAATTTTTTGACTTCTAAAAGAAAATAAAAGTGAGTGTAGAGCAAACCAATGTACATGACTGTTGGGACTCCCTGAAAAAACAAACACATCCCAGGAACTATGAGCTGCTTAAGAGGAGATTGGGAAACCTTTTAGAAAGCAATTATTTGACTCAAAATTAGACACGGAAAAGAAATCATGACTGTGGGTTTGCAACTTGAAAATAAAAGGTTTACAAAAAGGAGCAAGACCAACTATGCTAAAAGAGAAAAACTTTCAGGATAATTTGATTTGCTTTTTTGTTTTTTAACTCTCATTCCTTTGGCAGAGAATATAATGTGGACAGACAGTGTATATCTAATGTATGGTCCCCTGTCACAGCTCGGAAGGCAGGGGTAGTATCAGGGCTTATTTCTGGGGAAATCATTGTGCCTTTAGGAAGTTGGATGTCACACTTCACAGCCTCATTTCCTCATCTGTCTTCTCGACCTTCCAGGGCTGGCTCAGATACAAGTGCTGTCAGAGCCATCCTGGACTCCTTGAAGCAAGGTTACATGCTTTCTCCTTGGTACCACTTGGTGCCATGCTTTCTCCTAGCACACAACTGATTACAGCAATAATCACAGACTGAAGCAATTAATACTCCATATCTGTTTCCTGACTAGTGAGGCAGTATAGGTCAGGGGTGCAGAATCCAACAGTGTCTGATAGCACAAGTACACTCAACATTTTTCACATAGATAACCGTATCACTGAAGAAGAGAATTCTACTAGGACTATAAAAACCACAAAACATTACATTAAACAAACTGTTCTGAAAAAGTAAGTCATTCATTCCTTCAGCAATTATTTGCTTGGCTCCTACACAAGCACCCTTACAGACACAGCTTAAAACTCAAAGCATCTGCCTTCAGGGAGCTAACATTGTAGAGGAGGGTGAGGAAAAGACACAATTTTTAAAAATTTTGTCAATGCAATGTCTACAATATTCAGGACATTTTGCATGATTTCTAGATGACGTAAGTGATCTAGACCTAGTTATCAAGAAATGTATTCTCCAATTGTAGAGATAGTAAGCTCAAAGATAATAACAAAAGACAAAATACAGGATGAATAATAATGTCAAAGAACCAAGAAATAAGGACTGTGTCAATTCACTGGGATGCACTTTGGGGCAAAGGATAAATATTAACCTCCTAGATTTGTGACAGACTTGGGAGGAGGAGCTGTTGAGAAAGAGAAGTGAGGCTGAAATTACTTCAAAAGGAATGGTTTGAGCTAAAGCCAGGGAGAAAATTATAGGACTTTGTGGAACAACAAAGAATTCTCCCCTCCTGCTGCCACTTTCCTTCTAATTGCTCAGTTCAAGCGCTCCTCTCTGCTTGCCAGCATCGGATGCTCATAGATGCCACCTAGTTCATAAAGCTGTCAGATCCCTTCCTCCGCTTGCCCGTGGCCACTGTAGACATTTTTAAATCCAACTACTGGAAAGGCTGACTCTAACGCCTCCCTTTCCCTCTCCACTTCACTTTACAATATGATGTTGGGGAGAGTTTTCCAAAAGCAAATCTGATCCTATCAGCTTTCCAGGGAACTCCCAAATTTTTTTTTTTTGGAGACAGGGTCTTGCTATACAGTTCAGGCTGGCCTTGACTTCATTATGGAGCCCAGGCTGGCCTTAAACTCACTGCAATCCTCCTGCCTCAGCCTCCCAAGTGCTGCGATCACACGTGTACCACCATGCCTGGCTTTGGAACTCCCAAACCTCATATAGAATGAAACTCAAAGTCCTTATAAAGTGTAGAGGAAGCTTCACAGTGTCACCCCTGACATCCGCCTCTGTGCCTAACCACAGGGAACTCCTTGGAGCTCCAGACTTCCTGACCTTTGTGCACCTCCCTGGCCCTTCAACACCTGGCCCAACAACTCTCCTGTGAAGCTCTCTCCCATCCGCTTCCACAGTTCTGTACACACTTCCAAGGGATTTACTCCAAATGTCTGCTGCCATTTGGAGACATAAGGGAGACATCTTACACATTTTTTTAATGGTCCCATATCTACCGAAGCATCTCATCCTGCACCCCTCAAAGAAAGATTGCTCAATTAATGCTGATGAAGCAAAACTGGGGTTCAGGCCAGACTTGCAGGTATCTGAACATGAAGTGGATTGTGAGGGAAAAGAGTGGACCGGTGTGGGAAGACAGGTCTACCTAAAAACATGATGGTGAAAGGAACCAATAAGGACAACAACGCAGAAGCACACCTGGACCAGTATCTCTCAGAGGTAAGGCACCCTCACCGGTCTACCTCCTAGTAACATGAGCATCAGCGGTGTGCATCAGAGAACAAGCGAGAGCTGCCAGAACCAGACTGGGAACCTGACACATTTAACCATCTACCATCTAAACTAGGAACCCAGAACAAGCAACCAACCATCCAGATAAAAACTTTCCATCTGAATGCCCTGGGTACTTCTTGACAGCTCCCTTTTTGGGAACAACTTTTCTTCCCTCAACAAAGTTTAAAACACAGAAAAAGCAAACAACAAAATGAAACACTATACTAAATCTATTTCTGCATTCTGTCATAAAAGATGCTCCTATCACTTTTTACATCAATAGGAAGAGATGTTGAATCATATCACTGATTAACTGGGGGTGGGAAAAGCACTGGAGACAAAGCAGCCAACAACACTTTCTGCCACCAGGTAGGGTGGCAAATGACCCCCTTCCAGGGGTTACAATAACCTGTGGTCTCTACCAGTGCAACAAAGACTACAGACTTAAAAGCCATAGACTTAAAGCCATAGACTTCCAGTCACTTCTGTGGTCGGTTTTTGAAGCTGATGTAAAAAATAAATGGCCTTTTGCAAAAATGCTCTATGCCAACAGGTAACCTCATAAGCAAATCTTTTTTAGCCATAATTTCTGGTGGCCATGAGTTAAGCAAACAAGGAAAACACCAGTGTGAAATTTACATCTTTGATTCTTATTCCAAATAAGGAAGTAACCATGACACTTAAGTACTGAACAGTGTTTCAGTAGTAAGCAGAACTCACTGCTTTAACTTAATGGCCCTACCTCCCTATGAGAAAGCATACTTCCATATAAGTATATAAAACATTTCTATGATACAATCAGGGAGTACATCTAGTTGGAAAAACTTTTTGTCTCATGCAAATTTGCTTATGAAAATGTCATATGTTATATCCAGAAATCTGTCAAAATATCTCCTGCTCTAAATTACAAAGTTAATACTTAGGAAGGATTTCACAGAAATCTTCAGCATTTGAGTGGGGTTTAAACTACTACACAACTATTAGTAAAGTCAAGTACTAGGAGAGATATATTAGTCAATAGCATTAAACATTACAAAACCGGAGACAGAGGTCAAAATTATTATAATTTCACCAGTCTCCACTACCATATTTAGAAACCATTTTGTAATAACTTTGTTAATAGCCTGTACACCACTACCAGCCTACCTCCAGTGGCCTTTGACAAGGCTTATTATTTTATAACAACTTTAAGCTTTCAATCGACATGGTCAAATCTTTTCTGATATAAAAATCATTGCAACATGTACCAAATTTGTATTTTTAAACAAACAACAAAAAACTGCTTAAATCTATTTAAATATGTGCCACTTGGCATGAAGTATGTTGAGTTAACCGATTTACACACTAGGAAGTATTAATATGAGTAGCTTCTGGAGGGTGAGAGACGAGGTGTAGAGATACTTACATCTACACTGAATTGAGAACATGAGTGAATTACCTCTAAAAACAGCCCAGTGCTAGTAGTGAATTTTATGATGCCTTAGCAGATAAAGACTACACAAGATTAGTTTTTCTTTCTAAACTGAGATCTATTGATGGCACAGTGGAACAAATAAAACTTAGAACCTCTTGGTTAATTCAGTTTCCATTTGGGCTTTTACCTCATTTATTTATAATACTCAATATAGACAGTGACATCTCACCATAACAAAAACATTTTCCTAAGAAACTACTTGTGCTAATTTTACTGTAACCTTTTAAACTTTGCTCCCATGATTTAAATTTTTATGTAATCATCATTTACTACCTAATTTTACTAAATGCTAACATCAGACATTCTGTGTCCAGCACAGTGATCAGGTGGGAAAAACCCTAATCTGCACAGATCCTGCGAGATAAAAACCTGGGTTTGAAGGTGAGCAGCTAAACAGATCAACCTGTGAGCTTCAGTTTTCTCTAATACTACCTGCTACTTTCATAAAGATTAAATCCTAATAAACTTTTCTCATGTGCATGAAAGGTAAAGCTAAACCACGAAGTGTAACCCTCTCTATTCGATCTGTCCCTAGACAAGAAGAAATTTACCAAATTCTTTTAAGTGATCAGGGCCAAAAATGTGAAAGGAAGAGAAATTACACCCAATTCCTAAAATTAAGTTACTCTTAAAGTTATTAGAGAAGAATATGGCTTTAGGATGGGAGATGGAACTGTCTGTTTTAAAACTGATTTGGCATCATGAGATTGGGCCCGAGTCGCCAGAACAGACCGCGTGGTAATTTAATCAGTCTTCCGGAGAGACCAGTATATTATCATTCCCTGACAGTGATCTCTTTAGGGATCTGATTTTCTCCCTGCTCTTCCCATTCCTTTCCCCTTCCGCACGCCCTCTCCCTTCTTTTGTTTGCTCTTTCGCTTAACAGCTCTCCCTCGTTCAGTCCACCCACTCCTAAGGAGAAATGGAGCCACCTGGGCTTGCTCCCCGAGCTCCAGGGCCTCTGCGGTCGAGCAGGATCCCTTCTCCGGCGCGCTCCGCAGAGGGAGGATCCCCGGCCCGCGCCCAGCAGCCACAAATCACTTCCCGGGCCGCCCCGCCCGGCCCGAGCCCTCCTTTCGAGCAGCCCCTTCGCTTTCACTTTAGATGGGATTCAGGTGGGTCCCAGCCTGCTCCAAATCCAGGCCAGCTCCCCGAACCCCGCCCACAGGCTCGCCGCTGCACCCCAGCTCTGCGGAACCCCAGCCTGGTTGGAGGCGCAGGAAATGACCCAAAAGTTGCTTCTGAGCCCAGACTTCCGCGCCCGGTCGCGTCCCCCGTCCGCCGAGACTTTCCTGGGGCTGCGTCCCCTTCTCCCGGGGCTCTGCCTGGGCGCCCCACGGGCTCCGCTGCCCCAGCGGGCTGGCGGGCGGACAGGGGCTCGGCCACAGCCCCGGCCGATCGCACAGAGCCCGAACTTCTCCCCGCGTCTGCTAGGGCTCCCGCGGAGACCCCCACGCTCACCGATATCCCCATCCTCCTCGTCGTCCTCCTCCTCTTCCAGGTCTAGCAGAACGTTCCTGGTCATCATTTGCATGTTTCCCCCCAAGGTGGCTCCGAACTTGGCGGGAAGTTGGGGACTCTGGGGTCCCGGAAAGGAACAGTTCTCGGGGAGCCGGGGCGGACGCCCTGACTGGGAGTGCGGCGCGTGTCAGTGGCGCTCGGGGAAGCCCTGCGTCGGGCGGCCTCTGAGCATGCCCAGTGCGCGGGCGGCCCTGCGGGAGGATGAACTTCCCAGCTTCGCAGGCGCTGGGAGGCGGGCGGGAGCGCGCCGGCGTCTTCAGGTTCGCGTCCTGCTCCCGGATGCACCCGGAGGAGACACGGCCGGGACGGCAGGGATGCGAGGCCCGTACGTGGCCCCACAGCTTTTTGTTCTAAAGTCAGATATGGACACAAATGGGAGTTTGCTTTTTTTTTCTTTTATGAAGAGAGTGAAAAACAGCTGCTGCAACTCACAGCAGAAAGGCAAAGGGCTAATTAGTCTTGACTGCAAAGTGGGAGAAAGTGTCTTCTCCAGGGACAGGTAAGAGGACATAGAGACTTGTGCACAAAAGGCAGGATTTCCGCCCAAAGTGCTGTTGGCCAGGCATGAGAAGCGCCCCCTATCCTGCCCGCCGGAACGCGCACAGGGAGTGGTCAGATGGTCACCATCGCTGTGCGGCCTGCCTTGAAGATGGAAGTCAGTGTGGGACCTAAAGAAGCCCGAGGCCGATATAGGTAACTGTACACCCTTTCTAAAGCAATGTGGAAAACCATAACAACAGGAGAAACAGGAATCCCAGCCTTGTTGGGACTCACTATGTAGTTCAGGCTGGCCTTGAACTCACTATGTAGCCCCAGCTGGCCTCGAACTCAAGATGATCCTCCTGCCTCAGCCTCCCAAGTGCTGGGATTACGGGCATGCACCACCACACCCAGCAGTAAAAAGAATTGTTTTTAATATAGCAAGAAAATACAGTACTCTGTACTGTACTCTGATGTACAGTACTCTGATGATATGAGGTGGAGGAGTAAGGAAGAAAAAGGAAAGATTGTTTTCCTTCATTGAATTCTCTCCCCTGAGTTTGTGAAACCTACTAAGTAGAACTCCACAGATGTTTTGGGTTCGTTAGGACTTTTCACAATTTTCCCTTAACAGACACTTCCATAGTGCTTTCTTTGCGCTGTGTGCAGTTCCAAATGTTTTCCATTCAGTCATTTAATCTCATAACAACCCTAGCAGTTATTCCTACTCTTACTCAGGCACCAGGCCTGTGTACCTTGCCCAAAATCACACAGGGAGTAAGGGGCAGAGCTAGGATTCAAACTCAAGGAAGCTGTTCCAGAACTTGTACTCTTAAGTCAGTCCACAAACCCCTCTAGACACAGTTCCAAATCCAGTTTTTTCAAAATCAGTTTTTTTCCTACCAGTTCTAAACCCTGGAAGTCTCATCAACTCCTTGCCACAGTTCTTTTGCTGAATGTTGTGGTTTTTATGGCTTAACACTTTGCTAGATGTTAATTTGCAGTTAGAAAAATTCTCCTGGTTCATTTTGCAACACGTTTCAGTGAGTCATTTGAAATTCTTCAGATTTTAGAGATCACATGTTATAGTTTGGGTCTGGATGTCCCCCCCAAAGACTCATGTGGCCAGAGGTGGCTGAATCTGGAATGTGTGATGCAGGGGTTAAGGGCCTGTGATCACTAAACCACTACATGTAAGTGATTGGTTTGGCACTGCCCTAATTTGGGTAGTCTGGATGGGATAAAAGGAGCAGAAAGACACTGTTAAGGTCTCTTATTGCTTTTGCTACTTTCTGGCTGCCATGAACTGTCTCTTCTCTGAAAGTCCTGGCTCCCATGCCACTCTGCCTTGGAGCCAGCAGATTGTTGACTGAAACCTCTGTGAATTGTAAGCTAAATAAACCTTTCCCCCTTTAACTTTGGGTGTTGAGTACTTTGTCTCATCAAGGAGAGAAAAGTAACTAACACATTACATTTTTCTTGCTTGATAAGTTTTGCAGAGAGACATGGCTGGCCTTATTATTTAAATGTTACTGTTGCTAGAAAGGACATAAAGTATTTACTTAGGTTAGCTGTGAGTATACAATTAGTAAATTCTTTTATTTCCTTTAATCCATTTTATTTCCTATAGCTTCTCTTGTTCATTGTTTTAAATTCAGAAATAGGATCTTCAAAAAGAATCCAAATAGGCCTATGTAGAATTACACCCTTAGTCCCAAAGAATTATCATCTATATTGTGAACAGCTTGTGAAAGAAAATGTTCCTAACATGTTGTCAGGTTATTTGTACTTGCAAAGCTTTTCCACGTCAGGGAATACAGACCAAGTATTTTCTCATTCCCTTGTTCTCTGATTAATTTCTGCCTTGGCCTCAAGGATGGTGTTTCTCTTCCCATCCTATAAATGCTGGTACTTCTCTGGATTCATTCTTCAAGCCTCTTTTCTTCTCATCTATCCATACAGAACTTATTCTGTCTGACAACTTTAATACTGTCTATTCCAAGCAAGGCCAATCCCACCAGCTTTCAAACAGTACATTCACACCTGGACCTATACTCAGAAAGTCCTAATGTTTGGGGTTTCAGTGCTTCACGGTTGCCACCTGGAAATTCTTAGTAACATTATCTTTGAATTTTTGTTTTGTAAATGAGGTCTAATAGGACAGTGCCCCGGTTTGTGCCTCCACAAAGGCTCCTCAGCCTAATACTATGGCTCACAAGAAGCACTCAGGCCAGACCTAGGCTTGGGAGTCAGATGGCTCATATTGAGCAGTTGTGAAGTGGGTAAAGCTAAATAAAGGTACTGGGTGTTTTTGAGACCACTTGTGAGTGGGTGTTTGGCAAATTACAAAGAGTATCCACATGAAGGCTCCTGTGTCACTATTCCGGGGTACAATGTTACTGCCTTTCCAAACCACCTCTTTACAGCAACCAACACACAGGCCCAAGGGGAATTTGTTGGACTGAAGCTGGTTATAGTACTTGTTTAACTGACACCCTACCCGTAGAAGAGTAGCTTAGCTCCTACTTGCTCCTGCTTATGAAATATTCCCAATCACTAGTCATTTGACCCTCCTTGAAAAAGCCTAGACAGTCAGATTTTTAAAATCTTCCTTTACAGCCAGCCAGAATATCTATTAATTTTACTCATGGGTGATAGGAAATCTAGTTATTCTTCCCTGTGATTGCCCTTTTAAGTATTTAACAAACGCTATCGTGTTTTCAAAGTCTTTTTTTTTTCCTCTAGATTAAATATCTTCACTTATTTCAACCTTAAAAAAAAGAAAAGGATTGCTTCTAAGCCACCAGCTCCTATGCTCCCTGGTACCTCCACCATGACCATCCTCTTCAACATAACCAGGACCAGTGTTACACTCTGTCCTCAGCAGAATTCCAGGCACAGGTACATAGTCAAGTTCGTGTACATGCACCCACTGTATTGTGGGTGAGACATAGTGGCAACTGTCCCTGCCCTGGACTAGCAGTGCCACAGTACATCTAATGGAAGCCTCTTGCCCACGTCTCCAGCAGAAGTTGCAATCCCTTGGAGGTTGTCCTCACAATGTGTGTTGCAGCAGAAAGCCAGTGTATGATACCTGGCTCAACTTTCTTCCCCTAGCTAAAGCACGGTTTGTTGGTCCTGCAGCTGATGGTAGAGGGACTCAGCAGCTGTTGGACCTAGTATACTTTTTGAAAAAAGGACCCCATATTTCTCTTTTGCACTGGGCCCTTAATATCCTGTAGCTGGTGTTGTTTTCAGAATTTTTATTTGCAAGCCAGATCTCTTTTCTGCAGTGCAGATCATATATTTGTTTGCATGCTGGATATCTTCCCTTGTATACGTTTTAGACATTTCAAATTTAGCAGGTCCAAAAGCATTTATAAACTCTGCCCCAAATTATTTCCCTAAACACAGGATGCTATAAGTTAGTTACATAAGCTAGAATAATTTTGACTCCTGCTTCTCTTTCTTGTCCCCCCATATCCAATCCACTGTTGAATTCTGCTGTATCTACTTCCTAGCTATCTTAAATACATCCTGTATTTGTTATTTATTGCCACATAGGATAACATTTTAGCAAAGACTTGAAGGAAGTAGAAGATTAACACATGTAACTATCTGAGGGAACTGAGATTTAAGCAGAAAAAAGTATTGCAAAGATTCCAAGAACTGCCAAAGAGGCCATGGCATAATAGATTGCCTCAAAATTTTATGGCTTACAAAAATAAGTATTATCTCACACAGTTTCTGTGTATATGCCATTTTAGAAAGGTACTAAAATTAGTTGATTGTTCCTAATAACATGGAAGGAGAACATTTTAATGGAAAGGAATAAAACTACATAAGAGCAAAAATTATTACAATTGCCCAATAGCAATATTATGATAGAAGGAGATTTCTATGTGATGTTCTGCATAGCATGAATCAATACAACTTTTTCCTTTCCAGATAATACTGGAAAGAGAAAATTGAGGCATTAAGAGATCCATTAGAGATGTATCTGTAGTCAGTGCTTCATCCTCGTAGTTCTATTAGTCGAGGACACAATATATTGCTCTTAACACTAGTCATACTTATTATAGACAGCTAAGTTAGTTAAAAATATTATAGGCAGTCAGACAGGGCTGGGCACTTGAAGAATTCAATGCAGAAGATAAGAACACATCACAACTGTGGCTGGAGATGAATTTGTTAAAGGCCAGACTTTGAGACAAAGAAAATTTACTACACCCACATACTTCCTCTAGGGATGAACAGCAGGGATTGATATTCTAAACAGGCATCAGTTCCCTTGAGTGGGAACCAAAACCTCCTTAGCCCATTCCTTCCCAGGAAAGTCTTTGTTCATTTCATGTACCCTTGCTACGTGATGTGCTTCCTAATTTGATCCTCATTGAATCAATATTACCTAAGCGACTATACTTGTAATCTTATTGGTGACCATAGTTTTGTCCCACCTTATACCCACCTTGTGAGATGCTGAGCTCTGGGTAACTGTTGTGGTAGAGGGTAAGTCCATCCCTTTTTTACTCGACATAAGGGCCTCACATTCCACCCTTCCTTCTTTTCAAGGACCGGTCTTTCCAGTCCTAACTATTGTGGTGGGCATTGACAGCAAAGTCTCAGGACCTTTTAGGGCACCTCCAATTTGGTGTCAGTTGGACCAACACCTTTTCCCACATTCATTCTTAGTCATCTCCACCTGTCCTGTTCCCCCTGTAGGGCGAGATGTCTTACCCAAACTGTTAGCCACTTTGACCATCCCTGGGACATGACCAGTGCTTATAGCCACCTTGGTCTCTCCTTTCCTGCCTACCTCCCCGGCTTTCATTATTTCCCCTTAATTCAACCCAAGTTTAGGATACTTCCACACCATCTCTAGTCTCATTACAAACACTACTTACCATCCCTCTAGGTCTAATCGCCCCTATCCTGCCCAGTGACAGTATCCTATCCCTGACCTGGCTTTAAGGGGCCTACAACTTATTATCACTCAAATATTGCAGCATGGTCTCTTAAAGTGTGTCAGTTCCCCCTTAAAACACCCCCATTTTCCTGGTATGGAAGGCAATAGGTCCTATACGCTGGTACAAGATCTTCATGCCATTAATCAGATTATTCTTCCCATACACTCCATGGTACCAAACCCCTACACACTTTTGTCCTCCATCCTTCCATTCACCACTCATTACTCTGTTTTAGATCTAAAAGGTGCCTTTTTCACTGTTCCCCTGTACCACTCCTCACAGCCTCTCTTTGCCTTTACCTGCACCAATCCTGACACCTGTCAGTCCCAACAGCTGACCTGGACTGTCTTGCCCTAGGGCTTCTGGGACAGTCTCCACTACTTCTGTCAGGCCCTTGCATATGATTTACTCTCCTTTCATCGTTCCTCCTCTTATATGATACAATATGTACATGAGCTCCTCTGCAACCTCTCATACTAGTAATCTAGTAAAGACACTTTTATTATTACAGCATCGAGATTCCAAGGGTTTTCTTGTCTTTCCCTTAGCCCAAATCTTTTCCCTGTCCATCACCTATCTGGGCTTCATTCTCCACAAACATATCCAAGCTCTACCTCCAGATTGTGCCCACTTCATTTTCCAGATTCCAATTCCCACCACTAAACAACAACTCCTCTCCTTTCTCAGGATTATAGGGTATTTCTGCCTCAGGGTTCCCAGCCTTGCATTCCAAACAAAACCCCTCTACAAACTCAAAACAGAGACCCTGCTGAGCCCTTAGGTTACAAGACTTTCCCTCACTCATTCTTTCAGGCTTTAAAAGAAACCCTAAAAACAGCCACTTTCTTGGCCCTTCCAGACCTCACCCAACCTTTCAGCCTCTATACAGTAGAATACAGGGGATGTGCAGCAAGGATTCTGGGACAGGGTCCAACCCCTTGTTCAATTGTGCTCCTGTTCAAACAGACCCCACTGTTTTGGGTTGACTGCCATGCCTATGGGTGGCTGCTGCAGCAGCCCTGTTACTCCTAAAAACACTGAAAATCATTAGATATGCTCCACTGACCCTTTACTCTTCCCACAATGTTCAGGAACTCGTGTCTTCATCCCACCTCTCACACTTTCTCTTCACCACTCACCTTATTCAACTATATGTGCTTTTCCTGGAAACTCCCATGGTTACAACCACATTGGGCCCTGATTTTAATCCAGCCTCTTTTTCAACCTACCACCTCTTTCTAAAAAGCCCGAACCACACAACTGCATATCTCTAATACAGCTAGCAATCTCCCCTTTTCCTCACATTTCCACCTTTCCTCTTCCCCACCCCAACCACAACTGGTTCATCAATGAGAGTTCATACAAACCCATCCCCAACTCTCCTGCCAGGGCAGGATATGCTATTGTCTCCCAAGATTCTATCATACAAGAAGCCATAGCTCTCCCTCCATCCACCACCTCCCAACAGGGTAAATTAATTGCTCTGACTCATGCTGTGACACTAGCTAAGGGCTTACAAGTTAACATCTATATAGATTTCAAATATGCATTTAATATTCTACAGCATCACGCTGCAATCTGGACAGAAAGAGTTTCTCATCTTGCAAAACCAGATAGACTCCCTGGCGGTAGTATCCCCCCAAAACCATAAAGGTTTAGATCTACTCACAGCTGGAAAAGGCAGGTTATGCATCTTCCTAGGAGAAGAATGTTGCTTTTATACCAACCAGTCAGACATAATATGAGAAACAGATAAGAGACTAACAGAAACAGCCTCAGAAATTAGATATCACCTGTCTGACTCATGAACCAATATTTGAGGATGGGTCCCATGGCTTTTTCCATTTACCGAACCTCTTGTCTGTATCATTCTCCTCCTTCTCTTTGGACCATGCACCTCTAGCCACAGTTGTAATATGTTGTTATCTTCTGTATTGACTCTCCCAAGGGCCCAGCCCTGTCTGACTGCCTATAATATTTTAACTATCTTAGCTGTCTATAGTAATATTTCCCTTATATTACTTGGAAGTGCATATATCATATACCCTCTATCAATAATGATGGGCAATAGATCTCTTGAACTTATTTTTTGTAACTTAAATTTTGTATGCTTTAACAAACATTCTTTTCAATTCTCTAGCCTCTTGTTTTAGTTACTTTCTCATCACTGAGACACAATACCTGAACCCCACAATTTAAAGAAAGAAAATTTTATTTTGGCTCATAGTTTATACAGGTTTAAGTTCATAAGGTAGCACAGAAGATGGGCATGGCAGAGGAGAAACAGTTCATGCATGGCAGTGGGGGGTGGGGGCAGAGAGTGATCAAAGGAGGAGGGAGATAGACCCTTCCAGGCCTTGTCCCCTGTAACTCACCACTCCAACCAGGCTTCACCTCTCATCACATTTAGTTTATCCACTAAGGAGTATCATGCCCCCATGACCCAATCACCTCCCCAAAGCCCCACTTATGAGCCCATGAGACTTCAGGGGGACATCTAGATATAAACAATTACATTCTGCCCCCGCTCCTCTCAAGACAAATTAGCATCCCTTTATGCAAAATGCATTTAGTCCATCTCCAAGAGTTGCCAAAATCCCGATAGTTTCAACCTTGAAGTCCAAATCCAAAATCTTCTCTGAAATTTAAAACAAATGCTTAGCTGTGAGCCCCTATAAATTTCTTTCTTTCTTTTTTTTTTTTTTTTTTGAGACAGGGTCTTGCTCTGTAGTTCAGGCAGGCCTTGAACTCACTGTGTAGCCCAGGGAAGCTTTGAACTCATGGAGATCCTCCTCTCTTGGCCTCCCAAGTGATGAGGTCACAGGCATGCACCACCATGTCCAGCAGCCCCTGTAAAATTGAAACAAAGTTGAACACTCCTGACATACAAAGGCAGAGGGTAAACATTTCCATTCCAAAAGGGAAAAACGGGGATAGAAAGGAATGAGACCAAAGTGAGATCAAAATCAGTAGGGCAAACATTAAAACCCCTAGTTCCATGTCCAACACCTGGGGCAAGTAGTGAGATATGAACTCCAAAGGGCTTGGGCAGCCCTGCCCTCACAGCACTACTTGTAGTTGTAGCCTTCATGCCTTCTTGGTCTTGCTCACTCCATGTGGCTTTCCTCAGATGTTCCACATTCTCAGCTTTTTCAACATCCTGGAGTTTCCATTTCACTTTCGGCTTCACACTCACAGCTTCTCACACTGCCCTCTCAGGAGCACACTGCCTGACTTCCCAGGTCTTATTCTGAAATCTGAGTGGAAGCATTTCTGACTCCACAACTCTTGCACTCTGCATATCCCTAAAATTAGCACCACATGGAAGACGCCAGGTCTGCCAACAGCTGGGCCCCAGTAACCAGGTGCCTTTTTGTCATGGCTATAGGGGTTGAGTGCCTGGATGGCTGAGCACCGAGGACTGAATCCTGAAAAACCAATTCCCTAGGGAGTTGCCATTCTGCAGCATGGTGCCCTGTGGCTCTCTTCTCAAGCAGTCTTCCTGGGAAGGCTGGGTCTTTACTGGTTCCTCATATTTCCTCAAGACATTTTTTTCTACTGGTTCATCTTTGGCTTCTTTTTAATGCTAATCTTTTCAGCAACCAATCTCCTCCCAGATTCCAAGTCACAATGTTACAGGAGCTTCCTTTCTGGTGAAAATCAAAACTTTTTTTAAGTCATTCAGCTGTGCCTTTTGGTCTGTGATTCTCAAGGAATAATTGGCTAAAAGCCCCCAACAGCAGCCATGCCAATGCCTCAACACTGGACTGACTTGAAATGTCTTCCTCCAGATTAGTCAGCCACCTTTAATCCCAGTCTCCCACAGTCTTAGGACACCAGCAAAATGTAGACAAAATTTCCACCACAGCATAACAAACAAATGGCCCGGAGGCCAACTGCCAATAGAGTCCTTGTTCTCAACCAAAACTTTCTGAGCCTGGTCTTTTCAAACCGCTGATTGATTGATTGATTGATTGACTTTATGTTTGAAACAGGGATCTCAATATGCAGTTCAGACTGGCCTTGAACTCACTGTGTAACCTAGGCTTGCCTCAGACCTGCAGTGATCCTCATGTCTCAGCCTCCAAAGTGCTGGGATTACAGGTGTGCACCACTATGCCCAGCCCAACTGCTTTTTTATCAGCATTCTGGTCTCCTGAGTGCCAACCGGAATCTCCCATCAAGCCAAGCTGATAGCATTCCAGGGTTTTATTTCTCTAGCAAGCATCTCCAAACCTCTCCAAACTCCTCTCACGAACCAGTTCTAAAGGCTTCTGAACCACATAGTCAGGTAGTCAAAGCAACAACCCTCTTCTCTGGTACCAGAATCTGTCTTAATTGCTTCCTCATCACTAAGACACAACACCCAACACCCAAAACTGAAAGGAGGAAAGATTTATTTTGGCTCACAGTTTGTAGAGGTCTCAGTCCATAGTCAGCTGGCTCCCAGGCAGGGTGGTGTGGCAGAGAGGGGTGTGAAGAAACAGCTCATGGTGTGGTGGTGGGGGAGCAGAGAAAGATCAAGGCAGAAGGGAGGGAGATATGCCCTTCCAGGCCACGCCCAGAGTGACTAATCCACTGATGAGTATCACACACCCCACCATCCAATCACCTCCCAAAAGCCCCGCTTATGAAAGTGTGAGGCTTTGGAGGGACATCCAGATAGAAACAATAACACCTCTGATAATCATTTCGTTCTTTCTGTAAGTTTGACCTTTTGAGATTCTACATGTAACTGTCAGGTACAGTGGTACATACCTCTGGCCAAAGCACTTGGGAGGCTGAGGCAAGAGCCCAGAAAATGATGATCAGTCTCAACAACATAGTGAGATCCCTTCTCAATCAATCAATCAATCAATCAATCCTCCATAGAACTGAGATCATACTAGCCAGGTGTGGTGGCACACACCTGTATTCCCAGCACTTGGGAGGGTGTTACAAGTTCAAGGCCAGCCTGGGCTGCATACTGAGTTCAAGAGCAACCTCAATTGTGTATGAGACCCTGCCTCCAAAAAAAAAAAGGAGACATACAATATTACATAATATCCTCCAGTGCTCAGCAGCACATATACATAATATCCTCCAGGTTTACTCATGTTGTTGCAAACAACAGGATTTCCATTTTTTTAAAAGCTGAATAAAATTTCATGATGTATATATACCACATTTTCTTTATCGCTTTCTCTGCTGGTGAACGCTTACACTGACTCCACGCCTTTGCTGTTGTGAATGAGAGTTCACTGTAGCTCTTTGGCATACTGATGTCATCACTTTTGGATAGATACTTAGTATTCAGATTGCTGGATCATGTGGTAATTTTATTTTTAATTTTTTGCAGAACCTTCAAACTGCATTCCATAATGGTTATGCTTTACATTCCCATCAACAGATTTGTGATGTTTCCTTTTCTACATCTTTGCCAGCACTTCACTTTTGTCTTTTTGATAAGAGCCATTCTAACAGGTACCGAGTAGTTTCAATTTGCCTTTTTCTAATGATGAGTGATTTTGAGTATTTTTCCATATACCTGTTGGCTGTTGCTTTCCTTTTGTGTGTCTGCGTGTGTGTTTTACTGGGGACAACCCTGGGTCTTCACACCACTGAGCTACACCTCACCCCCCACCCCACCCCTTTGGTTTTTGAGACAGGGTCTTGCTAAGTCACTAAATTGCTCAGGCTGGGTTCAAACTCATGATCCTCCTGTGTCAACCTCCAAGGGTTGGTACCTCCAAAAGGATGTACCACTGCCCCATTTGCCTATTTTAAAATCAGCTTATTTTCTTATTGAGTTTTTTGAGTTTCTTATATATTATGGAGATAAGCTTCTTATCAGATTGAGATTGGTTTTCAAATATTTTTTCTCATTCCTTAAATTACCTCTACACTCTGTTGATTGTTTTCCCATGGCTGAGCAGAAGGTTTTTAGTTTTATGTAATCCCATTTGTTGACAATTTTTGCTTTTGTTGCCTCTGCTTTTGTATCCTTATCCAAAAAAATTATTGCCCAGACCAATGTAATTGTGCTTTTCCCTTATCTATTCTAATAGTTTTATAGTTTTGGATCTTTTTTTTTTGGTACCGGGGATTGAACTTGGGTCCTTGCGCATGCTGGGTGCGGCAGAACCACTGAGCTTAATCCTCAGCCTATAGTTTTGGATCTAAATTTAAGTCTTTAATCCACTTTGAGCTGACTTTTGTGTATAGTAGGAGATAAGGGTCTAATTTCATTCTTCTGTGTGTGAATATCCAGTGTTCCAACATCATTTATTGAAGAGACTATCCTTTCCCCATTGTGTGTTCTTGGCACCTTTGTCAAAAACCAATTGACTATAAATGTGGATTTATTTCTGTGATCTCTATTCTATTCCATTGGTCTATGTGCTAGAGTTTTAAATAATTAACAGAAGAAGGAATATGTTTTTTTTGTTTTTGTTTTTTGGTACTGTGGATTAAACCCAGGGCCCATTCTTGCATGCCTTCTACCACTGAGCTGCACCCCCTGCCCCCAAAAGAGCATGTTTTTATATATGTATTTAACTCACAGAACTAAGTCCTCTTGGTGCCTTTTATCTTATTTACTGTAACTGTAGATCTACAAATTTTAAAATGTTTACTACTTTGCCTTTTATAGAAAAAGCTTTCTGACACCTGAGTTATGCTGTCTGTTCCTTTGATTTAATTTATAGAAGATACGTTCTACTTCTGAGAGGGCACTGTTTCAGCTTGTAACTAGCCTACACAAATTGGTATTTATAAAGAACCAATTATTTATAAATTAATTTTCATTTCATCATTTTCAGCAATTACACTTTTTCCCTATAGATTATCATGGAAGAAATGATAAAAAACTTCATAAAATTAGCATAAACCTCAAAATGAGGGCTCCCTAGGACTGCACTTTTTGATAGAAAACTATTAATCTCTTTAATAAATTACGTGTACACAGCTTTTTGAAAAGGTAGCCTTTTGCAATGAATGTTTATATAGATATCTTTAAGTTTTTTAGGCCATCTTTTAAATTGCCATCTTTCCCCCCAAAACTATAAGTTTATGACTCTTAGAGTAAACCACAGAGTGTTTACTGACTTTGTTATTGTCAAGCACCTCAAAGATAAGGAAAAAGAATTTTCAAAATGGACATATTTCCGGCAAAATGCCAAAAAATTCAAAGCAGAGTCAGTTTTATAACTTGATTTTCTAACTAGTTGCTTTTATCTATTTGTTTTTATATTCTCAAAAGTTCATCACTATATATCCTAAATATCTGTGAAACTGTTTCTTTTAATGCTTCTCTCGTCATAGCTGGTGCCTTTTTTCTTGAGGCACGTTCAAGTACCTTGTCGAACAGTAGTGAAGTATCTCAATCCCACTTATTTTAAAGCTCCACATTTTACTGAGTGTAATCTCATCCCTTTTGATCTGCCTTTTCGCCAAGAACATCATTCCCCAGGAGATCCAAGTTCCTCTAGTTGTGTTCTTTGTGTTGTTTCTAGTTCTTGTAGTCTTTTTCAAAGGAGAGAGAGCTCCCTTTCATGTTGTTCCTCCAGGATATGAAGAAAGAAGCATAGTTCCATCCCCAGAACCATGGCCGATGACTGAAAGCTAGTAGGATAGATAGATGCTGTTGGAGCTATGTTAGGAACTAAAATTAGACTTCAAAATTCATTATGTCTTTTCTGTATATCCTTTAGTTTTCTCTGAAGGCTTATATATTCTTCAAATGAACCATTTTGTCTATTTAACACCTGATTCTCTGTTTCTAATTCTGCTTTCTTTACCTCTACTTTTTCTTTCAGTCTCTTCACTTTGTTTTCATGAAGACATTTTCTCTTTTTCTGGGCAGTTGGAGCTCATTGTATTCTCTCTTTAGCTTGATAATACTTTTCTTCTATGTCTGTGATACATTCATGAAGCTGTGCTTTTCTTCTGACCACTGTATGTGTTTTTCTTCCGTGTCTTCTCAATTTCTAATTGTACTTTTTCAGCATGGCTTCTTACATTATAGCCTTCTTCCTTTAGTCGCACCACCATTTCCTTCAGCATTTAGTTTCAATTCAGCAGTTCATTCTCAGACTGGGTCAGTGAGGTCACTTGGATCTGCAAACTACTGATTTGTGGTTTCAGATCAAAATTTTCATTTTTTTTTCTTTCTCTGCATTTTCAGTATTCACCATTTGTTGTTGAAATTTTAACCTAATACTCTGAAGTTTCTTTCTGGTCAACTCTTCTGTGATCTGTGAAGCCTGCGATTTCTCTTCATGCTGATCCTTTTCATGCCTCCAAACATCATGCTCTACTTTCATTTTCTCTAAATCTGCTAATCTGTTCTCAAGTTCTAGTTTTTCATCTTGTAACACCCAAGCTTTTGATAACCTTCTTCCTTGGCAGCATGTACTTTACTTATCAACTCATGATCTTTTTCCATTAAGACCATTTTTCTGGAGAGAAGCTGAGCCGGTCCCAACACCCAGAAGGAAGCTCCACCGCCACCATGCCATCCCAAGCTCCTAGGGCAGAGAAGGTGAGCCAGTCCCAGCACCCGGAAGGAAGCTCCCC